>PVLA01002018.1:57558-300851 GCA_004027455.1 Hydrochoerus hydrochaeris | reverse complement strand
GGGTAAGGCCTGGTTGGGTTCATATGAAGAGTCCTTGACCCAAGACAGGCGCTGTCCTACAGGCAGCCAGAGACGGGCAACTAGGACACATATGTTACGCCACCAGCCGCCTAAGACAGGCACAGGACCAATTGCTGTCCTGCAGGCCCATGACGGGTAAGGCCTGGTTGGGTTCATATGAAGAGTCCTTGACCTAAGACAGGCGCTGTCCTCACAGGAACTGCCATACTCCCATAAGTGATAAAGGAAACAATATAGGGAGTGACATAATAGCCTCACACATCTCTTCCTCCTGCAGGCATCCAGGTGCATCGGCTTACATTTCCCAAGCTAACTAAGTAACAAGATTGAGATGTTACAAAGGTGAAAAGAGTTAATTAACACCTACCGAGCCTGGGGCGCTTCCTGCTTGAGGTTGAGGTTAATTAAAACCTATTGTTTAGGATTATCCCTGCCTGGCCCTAAGCCTGGGGTGCTTCCTGCTTGGGGCTGGGGGTTGCTGCCAAGGTTAGCATATATATATTCCAGCTTCTAAAAAATAAAGCCGATTCAGATTCACTCACGGACTGGTGTGCAGTGTCTTCTGTCTCTCACTCGCCGACTCCCTGTCCACCTTTGGGAAACCCTAGCCCTGCCGCAGCTGGACTCTGGCAGATTCCTGTACTTCCCCATCCTTCTCAATTCTCCAAGCACTGCAGAGAACACTGCAGGACTCATAGCCCTCCTGTGTGAGCTGCAGGCCCAGCTGTAGGTCTTCTTTAATTCCTCTCATCATGTGAGTTTCACACATCTCAGTCACAATGCTGCACCTGCACCAGCAGTGCCCTTATCACCATGACAACCAGTACAAGATGGGGACCAGCAGTCAGCACCGAAGGAGGTCTAGGCTGGCACTCTCCTATGAGTGGTGCTGCTGACACACAGTCTTTCCCACAGCCACTGCTGCTGCCTTGATCGCCTTTCATTTCCGGTGCTGGACTGGGGCTGAAAACTGAATTTCAAGAGGAGTTTATGTGTTGGAGCAGGAGGTACTGAGGCTCTAGGGAAATAGAAAGTGACCTTTCTTTTCCTTTTAGCATTATCTCGGCTATAATAATGAGGTGCAGCAAAGAGGAAAAAGGTATATTAAAGAAGAAAAAGAAAATTTAGTGAATTATTTATAGAGGCTGCTTGGTGGTTAACAAGCTACTGGTCTCTCAGGCCTCCACCTCCTGGCCACTACCACCACCACCAAGTGAATAGGTCAAGATAGTAACGGCAGTCAAATAACACAGGAGCTACAACAGGGACAGACTCAAATTGCAGCTTTATCATTAGCTATGAGAGCTTTGTCAATTTCTGCACTACTGGAGACTCTCAAATTAGGCCTTAATTACTGGTCAACAGATCTATCACAGGTTTGTTATTTGGGTGAAAAGAGCATGATAAAAGTTTTGTACCAATAAATATTTTACTGCTGAGGACAGAGAAGTATCAAGAGGTAGAGGTTGAGATTTTGAACAGTTTTGATCTGGAGGTGGGTAGAAATGCAGCTAGTGTGTGCAACAGCGGTTCTGTTAAGGCTCACCTGGGAGAAATGAAAATTCTTTGGCACCACATTAGATCTATTTAATCAGACTTTACAAGTGTAGACCTGAAATCTTTTCTTCTATTAAAATAATAAGCCCCATTTTAAAGTTGAAAAACTGATTATTCTAATGAAAGTAGAGCATGTTGGCTTACTTTTGGGGTTTGGGTACTTAAGGAGATGAATGGAAGATGCAGAAAACTTGTGCAAATGAGATGTTGTGAAAACAGGTGGTAATATCTAAGGGAGGTCCTTAAGGAGGTGGACTTGAAATTAGCTTTATATTATCATTTTTCCTCAGTTTTACATTACTATAACAAAATAGTTAAGTTGAGTAATGTCTGAACAAAGAATTTTACTTATCATCCAGGTTAAGAGTCTGAAAGTTCAAACAGCATGGCACGAATTCTGGGGAGGAACTCATGGAGAATGGCACCATGGTGGCAGTGTATGTAGTCACGCTCTTGTAGCAAGACTGGAGGTGGGAGAAGTCAGGCCCTTTCTTTTACAAAAAACTTATTCTCACAGGAACAAGGAACAGATTAGGGTCCATTGAGATCTAACTTAATCTTTTCCTAGGGCTACACTAACAATAACCAACCAAACCCACTAGACTTGCCTATAGATGATACACTGTGCGAATCATTTTCTTGTTGCTAAGAGGAGAAGTTTCCTTTGGCTCACATTTTTAGAGCACAGTTGATGAGCTGGAAGGAAAGAAAGCATAGTAGAAGGTCCAGACAGAGGAAAGTTGCTCACTTCTTGACTATGAGGAAGCAGAATGAGACAGAAGGTTCTGAGGAGGGAGATATATCCAGTGCCCTGCTTCTAATCAAACCCCATCTCCTAAAATCAAGTTAGTCAATCACCTTCTAAAAGCCCAGCCTATGAGGACGTGAAGTTCTTGGGAAACATCTATATAGAAACCATAACATTCACCATCTCAGCCTTGCCTCACTGAGAACCAAGGTTCTGCCACACAAACCTTAGAAGATGGACTACATCCAAACCACAGTAACTTCCCACCCCATCCAGGTTTGGAAATGGCAGGAAAGACTTCTTAACCTTTAAGGGATAGAAAATGGCTTCAAATACAAAGAAGTGAAGACAGGACTATAAAGATTAGATATCTAAGGCTGTACACAAAGTCAAAGATTATCACCATCACCAGCATCATGGTCACTGTGATGTAGTGTCACCAACTTGCTCACAAGACTAAGCAGAACTTGTCACACTTGGTAGGCATAGGTCATAAAAATGCCTATTGACCAACTATACCCAGGTCAACCAGATAATCAGAGACATAAAGGTAGAAAAACAAAAAGAACCTTTAGAAGTTACCCTTAATTAAGACCATTTAGAACCAGAGATCACTTTCCATAAATTATAATATTAAAATCTTTGACATATGTATCTTTTTCTCCATTTGCATAGGTCTTATTAATTAAAGGTAAAGGGAGAAGAGAAAAAGGAGAATACTGAATTCTAGTCTATTTTTTCAAAGTGATCAGAAAGAAAATGAAATAATAATGCTTGAATTTTATAAAATAAAATAAAACAAGCAAATTACAAATACTTGTGTTGGAACAAGGTGAAACATTTGTCTTCTCTAAGTGTATGGTTGAGACTGGTCAGAGTTTCATTTGGACCCAACTAAGATTTCCTTCTTATGAGTCATAAAGTATAAATGTTCCTCCATCTGTTACCTGAACATGGTATGTTTGACTCACCTTTTCTTTTAGGAGGAAGATGAGACACTGCATCACATCAAAAGATTCATATAAAAAACTTTTCCTTCAAAGTATGAAGAAATTCAGAATGCTGAAGCACACAAATAGAATGAGATCTCATTTCTGTATTTTCTTCATCTTTTAGAATGCTGATGATCCTTAAATGTGGTTTAATGAGCCTATGTGTTCATTTTCATTATGTGTAAATGTTTCCATACAGAAATGATGATGCATCTCCTTTGAGATGTCAATATTACATAATGTTTTTTTTTCTAAAGATATAGTACATAATGCTATTCCTAGCATCATACCCAATACTGAGGAAAGTTAAATAATGTCTGTCCTTACACCAAACTGTGTTGGCTTTCATTTTTCTCTGAGCAAAACCCCCAAATCTTAGCAGTAACTTAGTGGCTTTACTGAACTTTCTAATCTTGTGTCCTGCTTATTTGCTTTTTAATTCTTATTTTTCCTCAGAACAAATCAGGGGTCTGTTGTCTTAAGACTTTTGTAATAGTTTCTTAACTGCTTGATAATTCAAGTAAGTGTTCTCTGAAGTCCCATATGTTAAAGTTTGGTCTCTAATCAATGGGATTGTCAGTAAGGAGTGGAGCATTTAAGATGTAGGAATAATGAGACATTTTTAGGCCATTGGGAGCATAGTCTTGAAGAGGATTGTGGGACTCTGGTTCCTTGCTCTTTCTCTTTTGCTTTCCGTCCACAAATTGAACAGTCTTCATCTGCCATGTGCTCTCCACCATGATGTGCTGCTTTGCCACAGGGGTCAAGTGCAATGGACAAATCCATCATGGACTGCAACCTCTCAAGCCACAAATTAAATCAGTCTTTTTTTTATATAATTGATTATCTTAGATATTTTCTGTAAAAGATGAAAGATAACAAACACTTGAAGTGAATACTCTTTTCCCATATAAATAAGAAGCTGGGTCTTCTGTATCTTTCAAACCTTTATAAAAAGCCTGAATTTTCAGAGTCACACTCTGCTCACTTTGTTTACAATAGGAAAATCAGCCACTTCAACTCAGAACTCCTTATCTCATTTACTTGCTCTAGTTCTTTTCCTTATTGCATTAATCAACTTTTAACACAGCACATATGTTTATATTTTTTAATGTCACTACCCTGTATAATGGATAATTTACAAAGTCAGGGATTCATTCTTGCTTGTCTCATTTGCAACTTTTAATTCACTAGAATAGTACCTGGAACTTGGTAGACAAGAAATACATGATGAAAAATTGAGTGAATAAAGGAATAAATGATGAAAAATGTAACCACTCAATAAACCTCTTCTTGTGATCTTTTAAAATATTGATAGAAGTTAGCTCAGTAGATATTTTCAAAAATGAAATATTCATTGAAGATATGTAATCCATAAATTGAATATTTTGATTCACGTCCCTGAAGGAAACATTCATTCCCATGAGTCTGGGAGGAAAGTCATCTAATTGCTATTAAGAATAATTGGCTAAAAGAATTGCTGATTATGAGTTCATAGTCATTTTTCAAAGATGTTACATACCTTCATTGGGATTCAGGGAGGAATTCACTTACTAAAGATGTCTTGTAAAGAAATTTCCTAGCCTGTGGTAGCACAAGGCTGTAATATCAGCACTTGGGAAGCTAACATGTGAAAATTATGAATTTGAGGCCATTCTGTATTCTACATAGTTAGTTCAAGTCTGTTCTGGATGAAACTATCTCAAAAACCAAAAATAAAAGCAACGACAACAAAAAAGGGAACAAGAAAAGAAATTTCACAATATACACTCACTGAGACCATTAAGTCATTAAGATCTCATTAAATTGTTATGCTTGCAATGCGTGTATTAACTTTGTGTGGGTCCTTTGACTGACTAATTAAATCTCAAAGGGAAGGAGATAAACCTCACTGAGTTTTTTCTTTCTGTCTTACTCCAGGCCTCAAAGTTGGAAAGACTGTTCTCCATCTAGTGCTGATCTAGCTGGTTTAAGAGGCAACAATGGCATATTCAAGAGACTAAAGTGGTTGCTCTCCCATAGAGGCCTTCTGAGATGATCATGAAGGACCTTGGGTCTTTGGATTACTTTTGTTGCTAAAGAAACAGAATTCTTTTCAAGTATGGTTATACTGTAAAGAGGAACAGCATTGGAGAGTCATTGTTGGGTACTTCTAGACCAAACACACACAGTTTTCAAGTTATTACTGTATATTTGAAAATCTAAAGTCTATCTCTGTGGACCTTTGTATTAGAAACTCTCTATAATGCACAGATCAGTGGGGTGCTTTGGTGCCTAGATCCAATGCACCCATATGAAATAGGCCAGACCTCACCAGGGGTGGAAATGAAGATTAGACTGCTCGTGCGTGTGATGGACTGGAGTAGGATGCGGGGAAGGGGAAGGTTAACTCTTGCAGAAGATTAAGTGAAATTCAAACAGGAAAATAAACCCATGAAATGATGGGAAGGAGAACTCTCATAATTAGTGTATCAGCTATTCAACTCCTTGATTACTCATAGAAAAATACAGTTGATGTTATTTTTAGATGTATCTTTCAACATATAAATATGGACCATCATTTACTGTTTTTATTTTTTCAAAAGTATTTATTTAATTTTTTTGTGGGGGGGAAGGTACCAGAAATCAAGCTCCGCTCAGGACCGTGTGCTTGCCAGGAAGGTGCTGTTGCCACAGAGCTATTTCCCCGGCCCAGCTTTTATTAATCCATTCTCGCAATAATCTTGTGATATAAAGAAGTTGAAGTACCTGGAAACAGTTGCATTTACCAATACGTGTTTTTCTTGGCAAAACCTAAAGTGGGATATTTTCATCAGATATGTGCTTATGGGATTTTTTGGTTCTTCACTCTTTATTTGGACAGTCTGGATTTCCGCACACTTACTGGACTATATTTTTGTAACCTAAAATTTGTTGCTACCACAATATGGAGGAAAAATACTAACTTTTTTGATAAATGCTTACTCTATATCCAAATTTTTGCTACATGTTACTTTATTTTACTGAATCTCCATGGATATGAGAAATGGTTATTTCAATCCACCAGGAGAAAACACTGCCATTTACAGGGAACATGATTTGCTCATATTTCCGTTTCCGAGGGAGCTAGCAACCACTTGGTTCACTGTTTTTCTGACTATTAAATTAGGTCCCTTAAATGCATATGCATGCTCTTCAGTGTGAAAATAACTGTATTTTCTACCAATAGGATATCATCCAACTCTTCCTTTTTCTCACCTTAACTGGAAAAATAATAAAAATTTAAAAATTAAGAGAAACTATTATCCATACCACTTGTTTACAATTATTAACCACATCATGTTTACATATAAGTGAAGGCAAATATAGCTTTGCATGATTGTCATTAATATGGTCATTGAGTTTTATGCTCTTTTTACCATTCTATGCCCTACATATTTCACGATATTCCAAATGTTTCAATCAATTTTAATAGCTGCATAATGTTCTAGTTGGTGGGCATGTCATAGTGTATTTCTCCTTTTTCTTTTAGCATAACAGAATGCTTGAGGCTAGGTGAAGACACGAGCTTTATTTAGTCTAAGGTTTTAACAATTGAAGGTCCAACCAGCATGGCACTGGCTCTGGTGAGGTTAACTCATGGTGGAGAGTATCATTGTGGAAGTATATGCAAGAGGAAAGACTGCATTGTGAGACAGGAAGCCACTGGACAAGAAAAGGATTTTACATAACAACTTGCTCTTACAAGTACTAATTCAAGGTCTCAGATAATCTCCCTTAACTCCTCAAAGGCAGTATCCTCAGTGACCCAACCAGCTCCACTAACCATCATATGTCTATCAATACTGCCACACTCCAAACCAAACTTCCAACACACAAAACTATGCAGGATATTTTAAACCATGCAAATGTTGGACTATGTTTTATTTTTTAGGTGTCATATCTCACATTGCAGTAACATATTAAGTGAAAAGAAATGCCTACACAGTCTCTCTCAGAAAGTAACTGAGAATGGCCTTACTGAAATGTCTCTATTTCTCTTGATATATACTGCTGTACCACTCTTTAAGTTGACAGATTTACCATACACCTGTACCAGAAATTGTACTTACAAACCTTACGACTATTTCATCATCACTGGCTGAAGAGATTTATTTTCAAAGTTTATCTGTGCATTATCAATGAAATGTAACTTCATTATTCAATTTGCATTTATTTGATTAGTTGAAAGATTACACAATCTTCCATGTATTCATTTAAATTTTCTTTTTCTCTTTTTATCATGCAAATTAGTAGTATTGCTTAAGTACATTATCACTTCTAGTAATCATAAAGTATATATATATATATATATTTATACATATATAAAACTAGTTAACTTGCCATATATGTAAATATTTACAAGCACTGTATATTTATAAATATGTGTGTGTTTCAGTTTAAGTTAAGAATAAATCATTGCGAGACACCTAATCAAATGATTCTTTTCTCTGAACCTACTAAATTTTTGGCATACATTGTTGTGAACTTAATTTTTTTTATTTATTTAGAAAAGATAATCTGCTATACTTTCCTTTAACTCTCAAACTTCCAATAACTCAATGAAATAGCCAACCCAGTCTAATTAAGGAGTTGTGTTAAGAATTCCATGAGTTTTTGGCTGGTGACCCCTCTAGACATGCAGGATGCTACCCAGAAAGGCAGATGATAGATAAGGCACCCTATGCACTAAAGGTACTTACATCTTACGCTACACAGCCCCTGAGAGAGGAAGCTAAGATCTTAGTGCTGACTTTTGGTCCAATTCACAAGAAGAATAAGTTCTAAGGGTGCCCAAGGCAGCTGCTATCTAGAGATCCACTATTTAGTTGTAGGCATATTTTTATTTCATGAATTTACATGAAACTGTGGCCAGAGAGGAAAAATTTACAAAACTTTTAAGCTATAAAAGTTCTGGTTGAAATAGAAACAAAGTTTTTCTGCTTGTTCACAGTTGACAGCTACAGAAGCAAAAATGGGTAGATCTGGAGGGAAAAAGACTTGAACCAACACAGCTTAGTCTTAGCTTGTTATGTTGCTTTTTATGCCCACATCTTCTTGGTAGTAGTTCAGAGATTCTTGGCCAGAATGTGAACAACGTATGGCCATATGATTTTGGGGGAAAAGGCCTGAAAATTGATGGCACTCATCTTTCTCTCTTCCTTTGGGATTAAACTCTATTTCACATTAGTGAAGAATTTAACCTCTATATGACACTAGTCAAGAAGAAATCTCCTAAACCTTATGTTATGTTAGAACTGACATTATTAAATTTTCAAAACTTAAGTCCTTCATCTTGTCATTCATTCACATATCTGAGAGGGAAAACAATAGTACAATAGAAAATATATACTTTTTCTGCCAGATATGTACAGGCAGGCGCTTATGCCACTGAGCTAAATCCCTGGTTCTTTATCATTCTTATTAGTATATTCATTAAGTATGCATTCCCTACACTGCCAGAACTTTCAATCTAGAGATTTCCTCCTTATATAAATAAAACAGGCAAACAACCCTGCCGACACCTAGATGAGTATTTCCATAGCAGTACTCCAAAGGTGTATTGATGATCACACAGTGAGGATCACACAATGTGTTCAGGTTGGAAAGGAGATGATGACCATAAAGTCGTGCAGACATGTTCTGCAGAAACCATCTCAGTCCCTGCTTTCGGTGCTGCTTCAGTGAAAATTTTAGACCGTTAGAATTTAGTTTGCTCAACTGTCAAGTGGAAAAGTACTAATTAACTTGAATGGTTAATTGGTCTAAAAGATAGAGTGTGTGTGCAGGGTGTCGCTAACTCTGTAATGTGTAGTAGACACTAGAAAATGGTAGAGAAGCTCTCAAAAAGGAAGAGGGAGCAAGAGGAGAAACATGGGCAGCATAACAAAGGTGAAGTGTTAGAAATGAAGAATACATTTTAGCACAATTTGAGTAAAGTAATTGGTAAAATATGGTAGATTTGTGTCATTTACAGCACAAAGGTTAACGTTCTAAGCATATGAAAAAAGGAATGAAAGTATGTAATTACTGTGATGAAATTTTTTTAAAGTCTGGCAGAGATTGAAAATTTACAGCAAAATTATTTGATTTAACCTGTTGTGTAGACGATAATTTGCTAAGGAAGTGATTTCCGCTGAAATCTTGAATTTAAGTAGGAAAGGATTCATTGGAGGGTATAGTACACATAAAAGCCACAGATGGAAGAAAGAATAACTTGTCAGGGTACCTTAAGAGTTAATATAACTAGAGCAAAGTAAAAAGTAAGAGTTGATCTAAGAGGGCCCAGAGTAGAACCATCATGCATGAGCTTCTTATGCATAACTGCATAAGCAACTGAACTTCATCCTGAAACTGACAGAAAGCCATTTTTGGTTTTAGACATGGCAGAAACATGGTTTGGTGGTTTCACATGTCATTACAAGGTGTTTAATTTACATAGCTTCCTACACAAAAAGTAACTGAATAATACTTTTCTACTCATATCTATTATTTTAACTGGTCCACTTGTACCATGCTATAAAATGATCTCTTCCTCTTTTTTCCAATATTCATATCCTGGGCTAAAGTTCAAAATCACCTATATCTGATTAGGACATCCATAAAGTGTGGGTGGTTATGTGTGTGCTAAACCTTTAAGGATGCTGATACCATCATGTTTAAAGGACTTAGTCTTGGGATGAGTATTAGTTTGTCAGATTTGTTCTTTCCTTTGTCAGTTGTTTATTTGCGTGCCATCATTTCAATATTTCAATGTGTGTGTGTGTGTGTGTACACTGTGATTAGGTATTTTTAAGTGTGGTGTACACAGAGAATTTACAGCAAACCTACTTGATCTTAACTGATGTGTAGAAGATGATTTCCTAAGGAAGTGATCTCTGATGAAATCTCAGTGATCTTAAGTAGGAACCAGTTACTTGGAGGGAATGGCACATGGAAAAGCCAGAAGATGGGGAGGGTGATGGCACAGTAGATTAACTGAAGAGTTAGTAGAACTGGAGCAAAGCAAGAAGCAATATGTATATTCATATGCAATAAAACAGTATTACACCTTGTAGATATAGAAATAGAGCAATAAACAAGAGATATATAGCACTGTCCTTTTATTTTAATAACAGTTTTTACTTCAAATTACTAATGAAAGCTTTTAGTTCTGATTGTAAATACCTGTGTATATCCTGATAAGCTTTCAAACTCGTACTTTTGTTCTTCCTTTCATATGTGATCTTCTTGAAAAATTTCTGTGAAAATGGAGACCAAAAATGTAAAACTGTAGAACTGATCTTGGCAGATAGACTGAGTTTTAAATCCTGCTGTTTATTAGCACTTCTTTGGCTACATTCTTTACATATGTGATTTTAAATGTAGGAATATGCTTATCCTTAAAAGTTTGGCACATGCACAACTTTACACAAACAGCTCTGTAGATGTAAGTAAACTTAGCTTGTAGTAAATGGTATTTTCATTCGTTGAGAGAAAATTTAAGCTCAGAATGGGGTAGGTATTTCCCAAGGTCATACACTTAACTCTAAAATGTAAGACAATGCAACTCCTAGAAGAAGGTCAGTAACTTTTTCTCCTCTAATAATAAGGTTTCTTATTTTCCTGACTCAGAAATTCTCTAACCCTCTAGAGGTGGACCAATTGCTAGTCTTCTAAATGCTCTACCTTATTAAAAATCAACAACGTCTCTTGCTGAAAGAGTTGTCTGGCCAGTGAAAACATTTTCTCTTGTTTCTTAGTGGAAAAACATGCCTGCTGATTAAAACAGAGTAATAGTTTCAAAAGCTTCTTCTTGACAGAGCATTTGCTTTCTCATTTCCTAATGAACTACCACTCAAAGAAATTCATTAAATTTCAAGGCAAAAGACTCCTTGGAGACCTATCTCCACCCTCCACTTCCAAAGCGTTCATCATTTAAAACCCATAAGCCTTGCCAAATTCACTGAATTGATCTCATCGAATCATTTGCTTACCAATAGCTCCTTGCTTTATATTATGATCAAAATAAATACATTTACCTCAGGTAAATAGAAAAGGAAAACTTCTTTTACTTACAGATAAGGAATACTATGGAGATGAAAAAAAAGGTATAATGATAATTATATCATTTTTATTGTTACTAGTCTAATTATAATTCAGTTTGAGGCTGTGACTCATTAGAGCATAAAGACAAATTTTTTTCTAATCAGAACAATACTCAATTGATTGTCTCTCATAGAAGGGAAGGTATTTTTCATGATAACTCTCATAATTCAGCTGACTGTATGTTTTCTAGGTTTTAAAATTGTTTAATTTTAATTCTTAAGGTTCAGATCTTTGACTTTTTTATAATCACAGAGGATGACAGATTCTTAAAAGTTTTTATTAGTATATATTTGCAATGATTACATTAATTATGAGAAATAGGTACACATACATAACGCATCTTAATTCTTTTTATTTGTCCCCTCCTCTTCTTGACTTCTCCCTTCATCTCTTGGTTTCTTTCCCAGTTGCAAAAGAGATCTTTTAGTTTTAAGGCTCCATCTCTTACCAGAACAAAAGTTCTCATTTTTCTTTCTTGCTCTGGAGCAGCTGCCCCTCCTCCTTCTGCTGCTCCCGGAGAACACAGGGAAGGTGCAGTCCCACAGGGCCAGTGTGCTCTCTTCCTTGGCTCTCCTTCATTATTGGAGCCTCTTGGATACTGAGAGATCAAAAAGGCTGAGGAAATATTTAAGACTTTTTCTCTGGCTACTTAGGATTCCTTTCTCACCTTGTTGATTATGGACTCTTTGAGGACTGTGGGTCTTGAGTCTCCGAGTGATGACCACTGGAAGCTGAACTCTAGTCAGTCCCACTAGATACTAAGTCTGTTGTAAGGCTTAGCCTTTAGGTCCTGCTTATGTTGACATGCCATCTTTCTCTGTTGTGCAGAGAGTCCAGACTCTGTGGCCCTCTAAAACCCTGAAATCCCAATTCCTTCTGTCCTCTTAGTCTGATTTCTGTAACCAGGAACGCTCTTACAATCTATCTTCTGTACCTTCCTATTCTACGGAGTTATTGTTCCTCACAATTCTTTCTTTTGCTCTGGGAGTTTAGCCAGACTGGTGGCCTCTTGGGATAGAAATACCAGTCCATCTTTATATGAGCTCCCTAGCAATAAACCACTAATAGGATGACTTAAAACAACAGAAATTTTTCCCTCACAGTGCTCAAGTCTGAAAGTTCAAAATCAAGGTTTTGGGTAGGGCAGCGCTCTCTCTGAATCTATCCTTTCTTGCCTATCTGTTCTGAGGCTCTGACAATGAGTGTCAGTAGTTGGCATTCTGTGACGTGAAGCTCTACCTCTGCAGTCTTCCTCTGGGATCATATGGCCTTCTACCTTATTTTCCTACTGGTAAGGACATTTTGGATTTAGAGCCCACCCAACTTCAGCATGACTCGTCTAACTTAATTACCATACAGTAGCTGCATTAGCATAGGCATTTGCTTCTTAATAAGATCACATTCTGAGGTACCAAAGTTTAAGACCTCAATATACCTTTTAGAGGAAACATGGTTCAACCAATCATACTCTTCCTTCCAGGCACACCCACATTTGACAAGTGACCCCATTGGTTTTCAGAAGCATGATTGTAGCCTTTCTAAAATGGAATGTGAGCAGAAGAGGTAGAATTTCATCATGAATATTGTGTAAACCATGAATCGTAACTTTTTACCCCTTCCTAGTAAAAAACAAAAACAACAACAAAACACAATCTCAGGGTAAGAAAATTGGTAGCTACACCTGTTGAAATATTGCCTTGCTTCAATATGTAAGATGACTTGGTTGGCTCAGGAACCAGTAAATCTGCCTTTTTGCTGTTTTATTTTTATGATTTTTGTTCTCCAATGTGGGCTTTATTAGTCAATGTAAGCAAACAGAAAAAATCAATTTAGTATCTTAGCATCTTCTATTTACATGAATAAACATAATAATGATGAGGATGATGATGGTGGTAACAACATTCAACATTCTTGTGTATAATTATATGAGGCTATGCTTTGAATGTTTTATGTGCAGTCATATCTAATATTTTTAAGCACAGTATTTGCTTTCTTTATTAACTTCTTCATTTTGAACTAACTTTAGCTTTCCAGAAAGGTTATAAAATTATAGAAGCTCCATCTATCCCTTCTTTCACTTCCTTAATGTTAGTATTTTATACATCTTTAGTAAAATCCAAGACCAGAAAATTAACCTTGACTAACAGTATTAACTAAATTACAAAATATATTTATATTTCTATTTCACTAATTTTGCCACTGGGGTCCTTTTCCCAATCCACAATCCTGTCCAGTGTCCTAGATCACATTTGGCAAGTTACTTCTTGTATTTTTCAGCCTTCTTTTTTATGTCTTTGGCACTTAAGAGGGGTATCAGACAGTTGTTTCATCAACCTTTCTGATATTTTGGATACGAGAGCTGGTGTTTTTCAGATTTCTCCATGCTGTTATCCTTGTATAAAACTCACTACACTATTCCCATATGTAGGAAGTTCAAAGTTTGATCACATTCCATAAAGGTTGAGAAAACACCCAAATTATTTGAAGTTCTTCTACACATGAGCTTTGTCTCTTCCATGCATTTAATAATTCAATCATTTCTTTATGTGGAGATGGACTTCTGGGTATTTATTTTATACTATAGGTTATAATCTACTGTTTCCTCATTTTGTTGCTCACACTTTTCCAGTTAGACTTAGAGGCTGTTTCTGTTGGCTTCTGCGTGATTTGACATACACCCATCAAAATAGCTTTTACTCTTGCCGTTACTGTGTGTTTTAGCACTTGTTTACTGACAATTCAAGGTGCTCTAGTTCACTTGCATATTTTCTGTCCTATTCTGTGAATCAACCATTTTACTAAGTAGCTTTGATGCTCTTTTTAAGGCATTAAAAATCAAAATCTAGTGGCTAAATATGCCAGTCATTACAGAAGTATCATTGACTTTAGGCTCTCTTAGTGGAAAGAGCAAGAAAATACATATTTGCATATATACATATTTAAAAATATTTTATAGGTAATCTCCAATCTTCACTACACCAAGCTGAGCAGGAAATTTTTCAGCAGTTTCCTACTCTCATCTAACACTACATCTATCATTGTTGCCCACACTTCATACTTTTTTGTTAGATTGTAAAAGTTACTGAAACTTGCCCCCTGTGCTCGTAGGTTGTTGAGAAAAGTGAAAAAATGTGTGTGATGATCACCGTAACCTATGAAATACTTGTATTGCTATCAAATGATACAGTCTGTAATAGTAAACACAAATTTTACTCTGGAACTATTATCCCAGTTCAGCAGGACGAGTCATCTCATGTAGAATTCTACGAGCCATTCCTTCCTGTTCTGGCTCACCTGGTCCTAGCCACTTTGCAAGGTAGTGACAAAGACTCAGAACCAAATAAAGAGGAGAATAAATAAGTTTATTAATAGTGGATGAGAGTAAAAGAGTATTTCAAAGATTTTTTGGTGGAAGAGGAAGCAACTCTGTAGCAATTTAAAAATCAAGTGAACTGATTTCTTCTTTCAATTAATCTGACTGCCTACAGCTCTGACACCCTGTGAAGTCAGACTTTCCACTTGAATTGGACATTTTAAGGTGTTCTTAAATTTATTTTTTAAGATTATGCATTCTTACTTTTTGAGTGCTTACTACATGCTAGGCATTAAAAACCTGGTGGAAATGTGGTATTATTTTAATACTGACAAGGAAAACATGAATTAGGAACTGTTATTTTTCAATTAAAAGGAAGAAAAACAGAGACAGAAAGGGATTAACTCACTTTTCACAGTATGGTAAGTTATAAAGATTAGATTTAAACACAGAAATTCTGACTCCTGGAGAGATTTTTTTTTTTTTTGTACTGGGAATCGAACTCATGCACTTGCCAGGCAGGTGCTTATGCTGCTGAGCTAAATTCCCAGCCCACCTGGAGAGAAGTTTGATTGTTAACTGTACCTGCCACTTTCTGGTCACTGGGACAAAATATCACCTACAATTTAAGGAAAAGACGTTTCTTTTGGCTCACCTTTTCAGAGAGTTTAGTCAATGGCTGTCTGGCTCCAAGACAGAACTAGCATGGTAGATGTGTCTAGGGGAGAAAAAATGCTCAAAGCACAACTGCTAGGAAGCAGAAAGCAGGTGAAGAGCCAGAGAGAGCTACACCCCTCAAAACCATGTCCTCTATGGCTCACCTCTTCCAATGGAGCTCACTTCTTAGCAGTACATTCAGTTATCAACTTATTAATGACTTAATTCACTGTGAGCATGGTACCCCCACATTCTAATCACCTTCCCAAAGCCTCACCTCTGAATATTTGAGGCTTTTGGAGGACATTCTAGTTCCAAACAGTAACATTAACTTAAAATAGTAACTTTCATGATCTAACCTCCTTTTTCGAAGCAGTGGTATTTGAAAACCATCCAATTTAAGTGATAATCTGATCTAAGAGGGAAATGTGCTCCTATTGTTTTGTTTAAAATTTTTATTGATATGTTTGTCATGCATAATCTTCCATGGTGAGCTTCTTCCAAGCTTTAGCTGTGATGAGTTGAGTGGCTGTTGAGAGGGTATGCAATGCACACTGAGGTATGTTGGGCGGTACAACCACTGTGGAAATTAGTATGAAGATTCCTCCAAAAAGTAAAGCTGTAAGTTCTATTTGGCCCAGCTATTCCCCTTGTAGGTATCTTCCTAAAAGAGTTAAAGACATCATACTACATTATGTTCCTGTTCTGACTTAAGCTACTTAAATTCACACACACACACACACACATGCATATACACACACATGCATAAGTTGTTTGTTATTTTTATTTTGGGAAAGATGATTGTGTTTTGTTCCTCAATTTATTTCATCTTTAAAAGTAACACAGCTTAAAGGTTTTAATTTTTATCCATTTAAGAGTGCTAGAGCAAGAATCATTCCATCCAAAACCTTGTGTGTCCTTGAGCTAGTCACTTAAAATTTCTATGCTTCAGCTGTCTTTCCCTAAGGCGAGGTAATTCTGTTCACCTTGCAGGTAGTTTTGAAGATTATATGGCATTTGAATGCTAAAGACTTTTATAAATAAATGCTACTACTGATAGCTAATTTGTCTTTTCTACTATCTTTTTACCATTGTTTAAATAATGAGATTCCTTGGCCTCCCATGGCACGGATATATATGTATATATATATGCATATATATATATATCCTAAGTTTTTCACATATTAACTTCCTCAAAGAAATAAGAAGTATGCATTTGAAAGTTGAAAAAAAATGAGGCCAAAATGTCACACAAGAGATTAAAAACAAGAGCAGTTCTAACTCAGAATCTAAATACATTTTCTTTGGATTATAATGGCCAGTTTTTTTTTTCCCTCTGTGCTTTTTCTTTCATTTTATCATGATAGTATTTAGGGCCAAAGAAGGAAAAAAATGAAACCAAAAATTCATTCAACTCTCATTTCAGTGAGGTCTTTTTTCATCAGTTTTCAATTCCTACTTTATGTTCCATAAAAAAGTATAAATCGGTAAGAATTTAAACTTCTACAGGTCTTTGTTATTTTAAAACATTCGTGATGATTGTTTTTCAATATGGTTTAAGACAAACTAAGCAGATAGAACCATTTCTGTTTCACAGATAAGGAACAGAGGTGCAAAGAAACTTCAAAGCACAAACCATAGGCTTAAGGTTCATAGGTAGTTAAAGAGCTAGAGTGAAAAGGAAGAAGATCCTCTAAGATAAATCAGAATATTTTCACCTCAGTTGTTACTGTTCACTGCAGGCTAAGAATTACTTAATCAAGGGTTTTCAAACTTTGACCTCAAAACTGATAACATGTGAAACCCACCAGCCTCTTTGATGTAATAAAGTATGTAGCACCCAAAGGATGCACAATTTTTTATTTTGGTTGGCTAATTTATTTGGTTGGTTAAGACCTATTTGAGATGCTATCCTATTTGGTAAATGATAGAAATGGCTTCCAAGTATTTGCTAGAAATATTGTGGGGAGAAGAGAATTCTTTTGGATGGAAGTGATTTTTAGTATGTGATAGATAATCATTATACTCACATGGAACTGAGTATTTGTATGTGTTATCTGGTAGTTAGCATACATGGCTGATGACTGACATTTGTGATTTGCTCATTTGCTCTGCTGCTTTATTGACTGAGGGTCCCAAATGTATTCCACCAGTCCCTGCAGAGCTATGCCTCTGGTTTATATATTCCTTAGCCAAATTCACTGTCATGGAGATGACACATTCCACTTTGCTAAGATCTAGAGACATGATAAGTCATGGCAATTAGACTGCAGGGTGGTAGTAAGGAAACTGTTAGAGTTTACAGTTAACAACTATCCTGTGTTAGAATTATACAGCCCTAAAAGTTTTTATTTTACATGACAACAAATCATCATTATGCACTCTCTCTGTGACACATGTATCAGTACTTTAGCCCAAAATGCTGATGAACGCAAAATGAAGTAACATGCTGTACGGGCTAGGACAAACACAAACACTCCCATGGGGTACTACAATTTCTATGACTCTGGTAGTAGGAAAAAATAGGGATTGAGATGATGGTGTCTTTCAAGGCAAGTTGCCTGATTAGCCTTCAAGAAATCTACTAGTCTGATATGACTATCAAAGTAGAGGTCTAGTCAGTTAGAAGTCTAAATAATATCCTTCAGTTTTGCAGATCTAGAAACTTGAATCTGTCCATGCACCCAAGTTTCAATGATTCAGGGAGATTCATTCATGTTGAATGAGGCCACAAGAGACTAAATTATACTAAAATGAAAACTAGCTAATTTTTTGCATAAATAAGACTTGGTATTATATCAGCGTTGGAATCTTCCATGATTTATCAATGTTGGAAAATAGATTAATTATATGAGCAGAAAATGTAATAATTATTTTCTGTGATATATTTTTTGAGAACTAAGTTACTAACTAATTAATTTATAACTTTTTCTTGATTAAAACTTGAGTTTTCTTTTAAACTGGGCAATTTTTTTTTACTATTTACTCAATTCTTTTAATTTTATTTAACATTGAGTCTTAATCTAAATTTTTTTCTTTCCATTTAATCACTTTTATATCATTAGCATTATATCACAGTTGTGATTCATCTAGACTTATTCTATAATTTTTTATAAATTATACTTGTTTTCATGTTAAAAGCATTATATGAAAATCTTGTTGTTTCATTCAATGCTTGAAAATCTTTAGAAAGGATTGGAGTCAATAGAAGTAGATGGAAAAGCTGAAATTCCTTTCAAAGTTCCCTAATATGTTTGAAAATAAATACAATGTCATAAAAGAGAACTTTAGGAACAAATAATGTGGCTGAAGACTTTAAGAAGATTGACCTGGAATAAACAATTAACAATGTAATCAAGAGTCATAAAGACTAATTGGATAAACACCAGGGAAAGATCTCCACTAGAAGTATGCAGTGGCAGACTCTAGAATGAAAATAACAATGTAAGATTCAACCCGGAGAGCAGAACTTTTGTAAGCTCTTATATATGTAAGAGTGAAGTAGTCTTTTTGAGGTCTTAAAACATGTGATGAGTACTGATTCTATTTTCAGGCCCATTCTAGCTCTCAGGCACCCAGAACTGAATAGCAGAGGAAAGCTTTCTGTCATGCAAACTACAAGAGAATACAGATATCAAACATTTTGAAAATATTTATTTAATAATCATAAGTCTCAAGGTATTATAAAATAGAAGGTCAGCACTCCACAGGAGAATCTCTCATTGTGGAATTAAACAGAATCCATGGGGTACTGGGCTTAGAAGCAATTTCCTGGTATAATAGAATAAAACATTCATTTGCTTGTAATTATGAATCTGCAGCTATCAACAGGGAGGATTAGAATGATGAAAAAGCTAAGATATTAGTTGTTTACCATATGCACAGTTGCTGAGACTTCCTTTTAGATTTATTTACTTTAATTCCAGTAGCATAAGTTGATGTCCTTGGACAAGCATTTCTGAGACTCAGGAACTGTGCAGAGGAGTCTGAGTGATAACTTGTCTCCTTGGGAATCCAGACTATACCTAACTCAAATGCATTTAGTAAATGATCCAGAGCTTGTCACTGATTCTTAATGCTCACTTTGAAATTTCCCTACTTTTTAAAGTGTCCAGTACATGCATATGGAAGACTGAGCACTAATGAACTGCACCTGGAAACAATAAAGCCGAGGGAGGAGCACACATCAGATGGGACTTATGATCTTGGCCCCAATTCATTCATTCTGAAAATTGCCATTCACGTCAAAATGTGCAGCCAAGATTGTAGTGTGAGTACAGAGAAAGCAGTGTTCTTTGACTTCTTTCTTCCTCTGGGATTTGAAATGTCACCCTAGTCCTGAGATGCAATAGAGGAGTTTAAAGTACATTCAGGTGTATGATTCTTCCTATTAACATTCTAATTATTGTTATCATTATTCACATTGTATTAGCTTTCACCTTGAGCTAATGTGACATTTCAATGCTATGGAAAATCAATGAGGCGAAAGTTTCTCATGCTACCACAAACAATTACTGTTGATTTAAGTACAAAGACTAAATACCACATAGACAAAATGGATAAAGGGATTAAAATCATGCAAATATATACCATCTATTACTGAGAAACTTTTAAGTGTTTTTCAGAATTAGTGTTTTCTGTTGGGAAGAATAGATTCCCTTACTGAATGACCATAACCTGAACTGAAACCTGCTTTCTGTGTAATTAGCTATGTCCTCACTTCTAATAATGATACCAAACTTTGGGTTTAATTAGACTCTAATTAAAGTTTTAAATTGTTTCCTGCCTTAGACTTTGCTTTCTTTGCCATCTCATTCTCTTTTTCCCCATTTTCTATTTTCATTCTGGTATCAAGACTATAATCCCTACCAAGATAGCCACAAAACTTTTAATAAACAATATAGTCCTAATGAGAAATTAAGAGGTTTCCCAAGAAACTTCATTAAACATTAATTTGATGTGACAGAAAATGGTGGCCTACTTTTCAACTACAGTTTCAGCTTCTCCTGGGAAACAGTTAACCCATGATTCCAGGCAATTATCTACAGTCACGTGAATAGAACATTTCTTGTTTTCTTTTCCCTGAAAGTATTGATACTATTGGGATCTGATGGTTCCATTGGGGTTGGTGACCCAGGTGATCTATGGTAACCTTTGATCTGGCAACATGGGCAGCATGGGGAAATAGGAAAGTATTTGTTCTCCATATAAAAGTTGTAATTTGGGTATATATAAATGCAGTATCTTAAGGTGGCAAGGGAAAACAGGTCCTTAATTTCCATGGTCTCACTCTTAGGAGTTGTAAAATAACTTCAAATTAGTGTTTCAAATCAAGTATGACTTGACTTCAAATCAAGTATGCAAATCAAATTACAGAATTAGAATGAAACGGAATGTATTCAGTGTATGCCTTGTTATTTATTTGTTCTGTGAACATGAACATAGCCCAAAATATTTAGCATTTAAGCTTTCTTATCTGTCACTGAAATAGATGAATTGTTTGGCTTCCTACTACAAGGATCGTAACATATTCTAATAACATTGCTTTACTATATGCAAATTTTGTCATGTCTCCTCTGAGTAGAGTTATATGTTCCTAAGCATTTCTTGGTTGTAGCAAAGTACATAAGTATATGCAAATTTTGTCATGTCTCCTCTGAGTAGAGTTATATGTTCCTAAGCATTTCTTGGTTGTAGCAAAGTATATTCCACAAACTCTGGAAGTATATATGCTTCCAGGGTTTGCCCACCCTGATACATAATAAAAGAATAGTAGCAACTGCTACTGTTTTCTGAGTGTGGTTAAGTCCCTGGAACTTAATGTACAATGTTATCAAGTCATCAAAGTACTATAGAAAGTGTCAGATTACTAAAGCTAAGATGTAGTACATTATATTAATTATTGAGGTCGCACAATTAAAAATTGCCAGTTCCAGCATTCACAACCAGATCCCAGGACTCTAGGATGCCTGTGCCATCCCACATGGCTTCTGGGGCCTGCACCTGAGACTGCCTGCAGCACTGCTGCCTCCGTGTTTATCTTCTCATCCCAGCTCCCTCTCCTCTGGAGTCCCCATCTGTCTCCATGTGTCTCCTTATTCTCCTCCCTGCTCTCCCTTACATGTCCTGTTGAATTTTTCTACCCATTAATAAAGAGGGTTGAGCTTCCCCATTGTGAATAGAACTTCTCTTTAGACATTTCTCAGGGGTCAGGGTGAAGTTTATGGTTTGTAAAAAAGAGTCAAGTGGCAGCACATGGACAGAAGCCATTCTTTTCTCCTAAGGCTTTGTGGTTAGTTGTTTAGGCAATTTAAAGAAAAAGAGAAGAGCTGAAATGAAGCACAGCAAAATAGAAAAGCAGAGAGATTGCTTCTGAGAGATAGTTAAATTGCCTGGGTCAGTGTCCTCTATGAAAGAGCTAATGGCATATTCCCTGAGAAATGTTGTTCCCTTTCTTCCAAAAAAAAAAAAAAAAGTTCTTTCAAGACCATAAACAGCCTTTTCTTCCCCTCCAGGCTTACCTCTTCTGGTCCTTCCCTCATTTATCACAAAAGATGCTTGCCCCTTCTAGGGTTCACATACTGCTGCAGTGATGCCTTTGTTCATTTCTTTTTTAGTAAATGTTTTTCAAATGAATTCTTCAGGTTGCTTCCTTATTATTGCTAAGATCTCTTTCCCAGAACTCTTGTGCTTGCCCAGTAGCAATCTTTTATCTGAAACAATCTCTGTTATTCCAGGTACAAAGTATTCTAAATAACAATGAAGTATACAACTTTCACCAATTTGGAGGGTTACTCTTTTCCCTTAACTCACAGAAGTCTAAATCTATACCCGTCATGATCGGGAGGCATTAGATATCTTCACCAAGTTCCCATCTGCTTGTATCGCTAATAATTCAGGAGAATGCTTACCTGATGCAAAACTGTCCTAATTATCACTGTCCACACTAGTCTAGGTGTACCTTAGGAGGGCTTGTGCATTGCAATTCCTGCAGTCTGTAATATAGGACGCTCCTATCCTTGCACACGGAATGGTTTCCCGTTGCTGCTGTGGCCAATTACTATCAACTTTGCTGCTTAAAACCACACACATTTACTATCTTACAATTCTGTAGTTCAGAACCCAAGTACGGATCTTATCAAACTAAAATCAGGTTCTCAGTCAGACTCTGTTCTTTCCTAGGATCTCTAGAGAAGAATTATTTTTCTGCTCAATAGGGTTCAGTTCTTGCTATTGTCGAGCAGATATCCCCAATTTCTTGCTGGATGTCACCCAAGGCCACCACCATTCTTTGCCTGTGACCTTTTCTCTCCATCTTTTAAGAGAATAGCCAGTCTTTCTTGTAAGGAAATCTGTCTGAACTACTCATGTCTTCCTACTGAACTTTTAAGAACTCGTGATTGGAGCCCAGCTCAGCAGTGGACACGTAATCCCAGCATCTGGGAGGAGGCTGGGAAATTCCGAATTTGAGGCCAGCCTGGGCAATTTAGCAATTTAGTGAGACCTTGTCTCTAATCTCTCTCTCTCTCTCTCTCTCTCTCTCTCTCTCTCTCTGGCTGAGGATGTAGCTCACCATGAAGACCCTGATAAACAAACTACATTATTCTGTTTACATTATTCTGTGCAGTTTATCTGTATATTATCTCTAACTTATTTCTTTTGCTTTGCTATTGCATCATTCCTTGATAAAATTATCAAGACCATCAAGGGGTTCATCAGGCTCACATCATTAATATAAATTCAGGTATGATTAAAAGAGACTCGTTATGTACAATGTAAGTGTTCCCATTACTCCTATCCCTATGAAAATTCTAAAGGTTTTGGGACGTCTTTGCTAGAAACTGCTGATAAGGATCAGTATTTATTTATTTGCTTATTTATTTATTTATTTATTATTTCCTTATTTATTTATTATATCATAGTGTTTCAGACACCTGTTACATATCTGTTTTCTTAATGCTGGATATACAATAAGCTTTTTCTAAGTCTAAACTTTTAGAAGAAGATTCCTATGTTCAATTTGTTTTCCTTATCTCAATGCACTGATTTATTCAGAAGCTTGAGCTCACTGAAAAATGCCTGGGACAAATCCTCACTACAGACCACTGTAGGATTGACAGATGATGCAAAATTAAATTTGTGTCCTGACTGCAAATTTTTCGGGGCAAATTTTTGGGTATGATGTAGGATGGCCCTGGGACAGAACAAGTTTTCCTGAAACTAATATTTATCAAAATATTGCTATATTAATCTCCACACTACAGCTAGCATATGGTCCCATTCATTATCCCATTGTGTTCATTATCCCATTCTCTGGGCCTCTTTAACTTTAGAATAAGATTGCAAATAACAGTACCTTTCTTTCTGGTGATGGCAGTTGAGGTGGCATCAATGCAATACATCATGAATGGGAAAATAATTTTCTAAAGGCAAATCACTACACAAGTGATTGCAACACCCAAAGCTAAATGGTAAAGGTTACACCAACAGGTGTAAATAACATGCACTTTTCAAGCTTATATAGCAGGAATTCCAACAGGGTAGGTCGGCTGCAGGCATGGCATGGAACACAGAGTTCAGAATGTCATCAAAGAGATGGATTCTGTCTTTTCCATCTTCTGTCCTTATGATTAGCTTGATCTAAAGCAATTTCATTTGTGGTGTTCAAGTAATTTGTAAAATAAATTGTGCCTAAGAGTGTTCCTCCTGCTCCTCCTTTTTCTTCTTTTTGGTGCATATCCATCATGATAAAAAACAGTGACTTTCCTGTTAAGAACTGTTTAAACATCATATTGTCTCTGTAGTATAAAAGTCTGAAAAAGAAAATAAGATACAAAATGTATAATAGATATTTTGAAAGTGAAAAGGGAAGAAACTGCTCAAAGGAAAGAACAACTGGGATGGGGAAAAGGAAAAATATTTTGTATATACACACATATAATATAAATAATTACATTACTAATTTCTATTAGTTCATCAAAAAGAATGGTTTTTGCTTTCATTGTTTGATCATTTTGTCATGCCTATATCTTGTCATCTGAGCAACTACTTTGACAATAACAATACACAATACATTCACATTGTTGATCTCCTATTATTTTGTATTGAAATTAGGTGTAGCATTTTTATTCTTTTTCCATTTTAAAAATTTAAAAAAGGAACTGTATATAGACCTATTCCATTAGTTTGACTGGCTCAACTTATGTCTCAAAAGCACAATTGGAAGACAAAATGTTACTTTAAGAACAAGTTGTGGTATTTTTATACAATGGAGTACTACTCAGCTATAAAGAATGATCACATTGATATATTTATAAATAAATGGATGCAACTTGAGTCCATACTCATAAGCAAAATAAATCAAATGCACATGTATGAATACTGTATAGTCCCTCTAGTGTAAGAAATGGTAAGAGTACATAAGATTTTATGGTAATCATGGTTCCCCATTATATTGCTTTGAAGTCTTATAATGGTTTCATTCATCAGTTGGAATGGTTTTATTCTGTTTTGTTTGATCTTATTAAGTGTGATGGTATGGACAGCTACTTTGAAGAAAACAAGACAATATGGCAACCATTGCTGATTTAATATCATCTTGCTTTGAAGTCCTACCATGATTTTGTTCTTCTATTTCCATTGATTCTACCATGTTGTATCTTATTGGATTTTAATATGTGTGATAAACAAATCTTTTTATGGAAAATGAGATATTATAGTAGCCATTGTTCATTTTCTGTTATTTAATTCAGAATGCCCTGTAATACTTTCATTCTTTTGAATGGTTTTATACTATTTTGTTATGTTTGATATTATTGTGTGTGAAGCTATGCTCAACTATTTCAAAGAAAGAGACATTATGGTAGCTACTGTTAATATCTGGTTATCTTGTTGTGAAGTGCTGTGCTGCTTTCATTGTTCTGTTCTAATCTGCTTTGTTCTGTCCTCATTTGTTTTATTCTCTTTAAAACAAAATTTAAAAAAAAGAACATGATTCACTGATTAACTCAGAATAACTACGATTAGGGCCATTTCCTCTAAGCCTCACAAGGGCAGGAATCACATGAACAAAGCCAGAATTCTGTCTGGGGGAACACAGATTCTGGGTCCAAGGACACTGCCACAATACATCTGTGCTTCACTTTCCATACCTCTTCTGTGTTCCTTCTTCTCCAAAGCAAACTTACTGCTCATGATCCTTGACTAGAGCCCAGGATATTCATTTTGTCCTTTTTCATAATGAGTTTCTCTAATGTACTTTTTACAGAGATAGAATGTCTGAACCTGAGAACAGATCATTTAGACATAAATTTTTGTTTGCTTTAATTTATGCCCGCACTGTGTGTTGGATTATCTATAAAGATGGTCACCCACTTATTTTCCTTGCATATGCCTATTTGTTACACTACTGTTGCTGCTCTGGTCTCCAATCCTTGTAAGTCTAGGCTGCCTTTGTTGCTTAAACCAATAAATTCCTAAACCAAAGGTGTAAGGATTTTGAACTTAATCCTTGAATCACATAATTGACTTTCTCTTGGCCTATTGTCATGTAACAAAGCCTGGGCTAACCTCCAGGATGAGATACAAAAAAAGGTCAGGTTAGCAATAGGAATGAACCAATAAATCTGTGATTGTCATTTTTTTAAAATGTATTTAAAGAAAAAAGCAAAACAGAAAAAAGAGTAGAAACAATATAGAATTTCAGAAAAAAATAAACAGTAAGAACTCACTTGTTGATAAATTACATATTGTCTTCTTAGACATAATAGTTCAAGTTACAAAATTAAAGCATACAAAGTGGACATTCAAACAGTGAGGCTGCAAACAGTTCTGTTCAATGATCCAATACAAACCTAGCAAGGTGGTTATCAATCCTACACACTTAAAGATAAATGCAGTTATATCCTTTAGAGCACTTTCTTTTCCTCCTTTTGCTTTTTAAGTCCATTATCTGTTTAGTTATATCCTGTTTCAGGTTGCTTAGTACCTTACTGATCTGTTTTGTTGTTATTTACTTTTAAATCAACTTATATTATTCTGTTGCTTTGTTTTTGAGTTTCTCCTCATCCATGCCCCATGGATCAGCTTTGGTGGAGTTGGGAGTTTTGGGGAGGTATTTTGTTACTTTGTTATCTATTATTTTTGAAGGTAGCAAAATACAGCAGAACAAGACAAAACAAAGACATCCAAGACAGTGCAGTGAAATTGGCACAGAACCTCACAGTAGGTCACCAGGACAACAGCAATACACATAATAGTACATTCCATTCTGTTCACATTAGCTGTTCTTTCAATCAGGTAGAGCAAAATGGAAGGAAATACTGAACTTATAAAAACAGAATATTGAATAGAATAGTACCATTAATCAGAACTGAGCAAAACAGTGATAAAAATATTTTCCTTTAATGAGATGGTAGAAGGAAATCCCCCTTACTTGCCACACTGCATACATTCATCCTCCCAAGAGATACTAAGACCTCTGGCTCCTACTTGCTAACAGCTGGGGTAGAAGTGGGGGGGGTGGAATGGATCAGTGTTTGATTCTTAGTCTGTGCACTAGCAGGCCCACAGCTGCTTACCAGAGCAGTGAGCTGGCTGCCTGTTCTCCCAGTGCCCCAAGTTCCAACATGGTACAGACCTCAGGAAACACCAATAGTTCTCACCCTGGAGCAACGGTGGCTTGTCTGATTGTCATTTCAAGGCACTGTGTTTGGAGAAGTTTCCTACACAGAAATACTCAGTTGGTATGCAAACTATCCATCTGATCATTTGATATGAGGAATTATCAGCATGCATACTTCTGTTAAACTATGCAGCACATTACACTTAATAGTCTGCTTATATTTTGTAAGAGGACAGAAGCATATATTTAAAGTGTTTATAAAGTTAATAAGTAACTTTATTATAAGTAGAAGGAATGAAGAGAGAATTTAGACTTGATTTATTGATTTGAATGTGGGATCACATTCAAAATTTTTTAAAAAATGTTAAATGCCTCTTAAATAAACATGAAAAGCAACTTAAATTTCTTGCCAGTGATGTAGCTATTTGAGATAACATATTTGAGATAACATACATATAAGTGACTTGTATGTAATTCTCTCTGGGAAAATATAATTCAAGAAACCACAGCACTACAAGTAAAAAATTGACTTAACTTGGTACTCCAATAAATATATGTCTCCAGCTGCCATTTGGGTATCCTGTACCATTTCCAATCTTCATTTTTTTTGAGACTAAGTCCCACTATATAGTTCAGATTGGTTTTGAACTCACTAAATAGCCCAGGCTAGCCTCAGCCTCCTGAGTGCTGGAATTACAGGCATATATCACCATAGCTCAACTTAATATGTTTAAACAACTTTACAAGTAATTTTTACAAATGAGAATAACAAAAGAAAATAACATTATTAGAAGTCTTAATAAGGGTTTAAATATAGCAAACTTCTTAATGCTATCGCCTGGCCTTTTAGTAAGAAGATACTGTCTAGTGCTTGGCACAGAATATTACATGTCAAGTGCTGAATGACTATTATCTTTTTTTACCTTCAGAAATACATTGCTTATTTACCAAATTTTGAATTGGACAGATTAATCTAAAATACTGTCAACTGAAACTTAAGGTCTAAAATTTCACTTATGCAATCAATTTCACTATCATAATTACACGGCACAATGATACTGTTTCTTGGCATTCATTTGATTTAAGAACTTAAATGTATTTTTCTTTATCAATTTTATTTTCTTTGCTGTTATAAAAAATAGAAAATTCAATATTCTCAACAAGTATTTATTACAGCCCAAAACAGGCTATAATGAAAGACTCTAGTGTTTTTTTTACAAATGTTTGAATAAATACTATCTTGAGCAGTCATTAAGACAACCAGAAGATGATGTGTATTCATGATTTATTCATCAGTGTGTCATTTTGATAATCAATTCCATGAAATTTTATCTTTTGGCAGATAATTGAGATTAATTGATAAAAAAATGTAAGTAAAATGAAATAATAAGATGGTCAGGTAACCAAAGGACAAGTCCAATCTAGCAACATGTTTTAGATTTTTAAAAGTAGTTCTGTGTAGCAGCTGCAAGCTAAAATATATTTTAAGGAGTTTTGTATATTTTTAACAAATTTTCTCTCTCTTTTCTTTCTAGTAGCTTATTTTCAGGAAACTGTTGATTGAATGTATTTCTGAATGAATCATAATCATTTGTATTTTTGTTCATTTAATATCTGTTTCCCCTCTTTAGTCTTCCCTTTAATGCTTATCTCCCCCTTTTGTTTGCAGTTAGTTGCATTTACAATGGCAAGATTCAACAATGAGAAAAACTGAAGAAAGATTTTACAGGCTTCTAAACTCTTCCTTAACCATTAATCTACCTTCAAATCAGAATGACTTCATAGGAAGAAATTTAAAATGCTAATAGTAAGTGTTCTATTCTAAATACTCCAATTAATTTCCTTTTAAGAAATGTAACTTCTCCTTATTACAAAGATAAATTAGGAACTTAGAGATCCTTTTTCTTTCATTCAAGCACTGAAGCAGCACAATTGTGTACTTAGTAGTGACATCTGTGACTACATGGATTCGTTAGGGGACGTATTTATTTATCTATTTTTCTTAAGAAAGCCTCTTTGACTCCCAAAGATGTCCTATGAATTCTTTTTATTTGAATAAGGAAAATTAGAGTTTCACTTCTTAGGGGAGCTATTCTAGATTTGTTTGGGTATAATGGAATGAGCTGATTGAATGCAAGTGGAGATTATTTCTAGCCCAGTAGTCATTATGGAGATATTGTAGTAGAGACCTTAGTAAATTAGATAGCAAGCTAAAAGCAAGCTCAGAATGAATTTTCATCCCATTCAACACAGAAAAGACATGCATGTTGAGCCAGGAACTGATATAAAAAGAAACCATGAAATAAAAATCTCTTGCCTTATGTGATGAGTTCCCAATAAGGAATAGACAGATTTATAAAAATTAAAATTGACACGAGCTGACAATGCTTGATATGGACAAACCATATTCCAAATATTGAATAGATCAGTTTAAACCAGGTGACTAGAGCACAGCTTCAGTTTATGTGTGTTCTGTGATATTAAGAACAAGAAGGAGTTTTCTGGGCACTTCAAAATATTCCTGCACAGAAGAAATGGAAGGATAAAATCACAAAGGCCCGGAGTACACTGTGCATTTAAGCAAAAGTGAGCCCTCTAGAGTGATTTGTACATGAGACATGTGACACAAATGTGACCATTTATTCCTAGATGTGTGGCTTGTGTCCATTCCCCACAACTATTTGGAATCAGTTTATCTCAGAAGGCATCCAGACGACCAAAAGGATAGTTTCCATTGTTTTCAGGGAGATAAGGAATAACATATGGTGTTGGTCATAAAAGCCACTAAAATCATCCATTAAACATCCTTTCTGTTACTTAGGACAGAACCGAGTTTCATCCTGGTTTTCTTACTCTCTCATATGTGAACTTAAGACCTAAATGCCTTTCTAAAAAGTCTGTAATTATGTCCTACTAAGGTATCTGATCACTGATGCTCAAGGATTCCTTGAATGATATGGTTACTGTGTGAATCTTTTCTAAGAAGAAAGGATATAGGGAAACAAGATGTGCTTTGGAGAAGTGGCAAGTTGCTCACGTAACCTGTGAAACTGAAGTCAGATCAAGAGAGCACAATGTATGGTCCCTACCCAGACTTTCCAGACACACGGAAACTTAGGATTATGGCATTGCTTCTTAGCTTACAAGAATAGCAGTATTGTTAACAGCAGAAAAAGGAGATAAAATTATTTCCATAATTAAATATATATATCTTACAAGACAGGGCATTTGGATTTCATCCATAAAGATATTTTTTTCAGAACCAGAAACTGAACTCAGGAACTTGCTCTTTCTAGGCAGGTGCCATGCTACTGGGGTATGCCCAGCTCTACAAGGAATTTTTTTCTGACCAGTAATTTCTGACTGCAGCTGGAGATAATGTAGTAGGTTGCTAATGAATATTTTTGATTTTTTTTTATTGTGAAGAACTATTTGGGTTAGTACATCCCAAGTACACAATGCCTTTTCTCAGTACACTTTTAATTGAAAGAATGAAAAGCACTGCATGCACAAAAAATTCGCACCCCAGGTTATATGTTCTTTGATGTCAAGAATTTTGTGGGCTAAACTGCAAAATATGTCAATTCCTCCCAACCCAGGATGCATGACCTTTTGCAAGACAGTTTTTTGCTCCTAGTGAGAAAAGATGAAGTCTGCTTCTTTAGCTGCTTGAATCTAGGCTGCTCTTTTGACTTGGCTTGCCCAATGGGATACAGTGAATGTAACAATTCAAGGGTTCTCAGTATAGGCCTCAAACTGTCTTGTCTCTTCTGCTGTTAGTTTCTAAGAACAAAGATCAGAAGCCCAGTGTAATTTCCTTGAAGAGCAGTTATCACATGAGAGTGAGACTGTCTTAAAACATTCAGGCTAAGTTCAATCCCTGGCTAGTTGATAACCACTTAAGTAACTCCAGGCAGAATCTGCTGAAAGGTTATCTAGATACGTCAAGCTGAAACTGATATCCCATTGATACATGAGTAAGTAAAATGATTCTTTCATACTATAAAGCTGTAGTAGTGGTTTGCTACATCATGGTGTAGAATTGATCTAAATTATCTTTATATGTTTTTTGTATTTCTAGAACCCCGTTAACTGCCTGATACATAATTAGTGCTCCAGTTTTTATTCATTGACTATAGAGTTAGCTTCTTACAAGAACTGCACATGATAAATGTTGCTATTTTCATTTCTTAGATAAAAAGAAAATAAAATTAGAAAAGTAAAGTAAATGACAATACTTATGATATGTGCAAGTAAGTTTAAATTGGGAAGAATTTTGTACCAGAGCTATTTCCAAAGGCATGATTAAAAGGGAGATAAATTATCTAAGAGTTGGTTTTAGCATGGAATTTTGTTAAGATTCTTAAGACTGAAGAGAGGAAAAATACTGCACAGGACAGAGAGAGACAGAGAGAGAGATAGCAAGAGAGACAAAGAGACAGAGAGAGACAGAGACAGAGAAAGAGACAGAGACAGAATGAGTTGCCTTGTTGCAGGAATTAGTGACTGGTAGAATGCCAAGTGCAGGAAACAAGCTGCAGAAATGAATGCCATAATTTGTCTTTCCTCTCCTATGATATCTTACTAATGCTTCTTGATGGACAAATCTATTTAAAAGCAAAACTATGAAGAAAATATGTTGCAAAACCATACAGGCAGCCCATGAGACACAGAATGGGACTGAAATACATGATTGGTGGATTTGGAGAAGAAGTGGCAAATATGAGACGCTCTGGCTGAGACCATTGTCTCCTGGGACCCTGGGTCTGATAACTTCAAAGACTATATGGCATATATTTCATTGCTTGAGTTTAGGTACTGCATTTCCAGCCTATCAGAACTGATCTGTACCTCCTCCCTCCTAAATGTGTCACAAGCATAATTGCCTAAAGCCTGTCATTATGGTACAGAGGTAATTCTGTTCTCATTAACAATTTAATTAGTCTGAGAGTAGGGCAGGAGGGTGGAACATGCTTGTTAAGATGAATAGCCATTCTATTCATACACACTTTGTATGATATTTGCATGCTGGGTGTCCTGAAGAAGACTGATTCTCATGATTGGAAAATAAATTCTTCATTAATTTGATCCTGTTGGTTTCATTCTTGTGAAATAAGAAGAAAAGGTAGTTGCCCCAAGGTTGCAGAACATGGCAAGGAAAAAACAATTCTGATACTGTTCACTTCCTTCTTGATTGTCAATTTCATTTCATAAAATGACAGTGGAAGCAGAGTGAATGTCAGCCAAAGAAATTGTTCACACAAGCACACAGGGAAATTCCAAGTTTCTGTTTGACAATGTGGGCAGCGTGGTATAGCAAAACAAGTACCAGGGTTGGAGATGTGGTACCATCCTTTCTGCTGAGAGGTTTGCCAACATGCTCTATTGATAGAAACGCTACAATTCCATCTTGTTCCAGATCAATTTACCACAGGGGTAGTAATATTTCTATGACTAGTACACTAATGGATATAGAACCCTCTTTCTTTGTAAGATGTTTTTCTACTCAACACATGCAAATATTTTTCAGATCTCTTAAAACACATCCAATAACTAAACATGTGGCTTTGCGTGTTTGAAATCCCTGCTTGTGGTAGAAGGTGACAAGTGTGTCACAAAGAGCCTTCACCTTATGTAACATCCTTGTGTGCATTGCTTTGGAAGCAAAGGGCTTCCCCTTTGGGTAGCCCTCAGGGATACCACGGTGAGCAAGCCATGTTTCATTCATTGAGTTCCTGCGCTTGAATAATCAGAAGGAACAAGAAGAGCCTGGCCTGGCTTACCAGATTTATGAAACACAGAATTCACCGGTGGCCTCTGTCTCTTCTTTTCATTTTGGTTATAGGTAAAGAGCCCAGTTTAGAGGAAATTGAAAAAGAAGAGAGCAGTGGATAAGGGAGGCAGCTACTTATCATTCTTCTGGCTTGAATCCAGATGAATATTTTTATGCTGCTCACAGGGAGAAGAGGAGAGGTCACAGGGCAGCAGAGAAGCAAAGCAAGCCCAGGCCATGTAGTGGACACTGCACACGGGGGCGCCTCTGACAGGCATTTTGTTGGAAAGAAGGTGAATTTGTTTATATTTTCCATTCTTTGATAGTCTTTTTTTATATTCCTGGTTGAAGGGGTTGAGGTAGAAAAAAATAATTAGTGGATCTGGTGCTAAATGTATGAAGGACTCATTTACTTTCTTTTTTTTCAGGTTAAAAGAGCTGCTTAAGCTGATTACATGAGATGCAAACAATCCAATGACTGTTTAAGTGGCAACTTTTATTTCTGTTCTAGGAATATATTTTGTACCTTCTTTTTATTTGCTGCTTGCCTGTTCTATTATATACTGTTCCATCCCAATTCCAAATACTTGAAATGGATGTGTGTGGGTGTATTTAATGTGTACGCTTGTGTGTACAGTGTTGAGAAGTTGTTTCCTGGTATTTGGAGACCAGCTTCCGCTCAAGAACATGAAATTATTTCGTCCTCTCATCTTTGGCTCAGTGTAGATTCTCCACTTTATCTCTGTTTCTGTGGATGTCAGTCTATAACTATAGCTAATTCAACATGCATAGTTTGGATTCTCCCTAGTAAGTACGTAATATGTATTCAATTTCTGGAACTATAGTGAATTATTTCTTCATGGCTTTTTACAACTGTCTTGAACTAAAAACTTGCATACGACACAAACCACAAAACCTAAAGTGGAAAACTTAATACCTTTCAGCATATTAAGAGAAATGTACACCTGTAACCATAATTAAACTTAGATCATTTTTATTATTCAAAATCAAAACACTTTGCCCACTAGCCATCATCTCTCCATCCCTCTACCCCAAATCTAGGTAACCACTGATTCATTCTCCTTCCCCATAAACTCTTACAGTCTGGATATTTAGTTCCTTTTTTTTCTTCAAAATATGCCATACTCATAACAATAACAAGAAAGCCCAACCCATCTGAGGAAATGTAAATCCTGCAGAGTGAGCTCGCACACCATTTTAGAATGAAATTAGAAATCCAAGAAACACAATTAGTGTATAGTTACTCTTTTGTATTCTTTTTCCATCTCTTCTTCCTTATTAAATATTTAATATCAAGAAAACCATACAATATACAAACTCATGTGTCTGATTTACTTCACTTAATATTATGCTCTCAAAGTATATTCTTTTTCCAACAAATTCCTCATGTTTTCCTTCCTTAATGCCAGAGTAGTATGCCATTATATATAAGTACCAATTTTTTTCTATCCATTTATCTGTTGATGGACATATAGACTGCTTCCAAGATTTAGCTGTTATGAATCATGTCACTATAAACTATGAAAATATATAATTTTCTGTAGTATAATGTTTTTAAATCTTTGGGGAAGATACTCAAAAGGGAGCTAACTGGGCCAAATGAAATTGTATGGTCAGTTTTCTGGGGACAGTCCATACTGATTTCCATAGTTGTTTCACCAGTTTACACTCCTACCAACAATGAAGAGAGCTTTGTTCTTTCTCAGCAGCATTTGTTATTGGTTGATTTCTTCATTAGATCCATTCATTCTAGGGTGATATGAACTCTTAATGTTGCTTTAATTTACATTTCTTAATGGCCAATGATGTTGAACATTTCTTCATCTGAGAAGTGCCTATTTATTTCAGACACCCTTTTTTATAGGATTGGTAAATTTTGAAGGTTTAAATGTTTCACTTCTTTATATATTATAGATGTTAGTCCTTTGTTTGAAGACTAGTTGGCAGAAGTTATTTCCCATTCTGTAGGTTTTCTCTGCATTTTGTTGGTGGCTTCCTTTGATGTGCAAAACCATTTAATTCAGTGCAATCTCTTGTTTCATGGTATTATTTCTTGTACAACTAGGGTTTTATTCAGGAAGTCTTTGCTTAACCCTATTATCTTCAAGAATTTTCTCTATTTTGTCTTGCAAGAGATTAACTGTTACAGTTCTAACGTTCAGATCTTTGCTCCATTTCTATTTTAATTTATTCTAGTATATGGTGAGTGGTCTAAATTCAACCTTTGGCATGTGGAGAGCCAGTTTTCCCTGTACCATTTGTTAAAGAAGCTATCTTTCCCAAGTAAAGGGATTAGGCCTTTTCATCAAAATTTGTGTCAATGAGTATGCCTGAAGTTGTTTCTACATCTTTTATTCTGTTCCATTGATCTACAAATCTGTTTTTATTTTTTTGCCAATACTATGATGTTTTTATCATTGTAGTTGTGTAACATAACTTGGGGTTATAGATGGTTTTAAATTTATTTATCTCATTTTTGGGATGATTTTTAACTTATTTACCTTATCTGGAAAGGCCATTCAGAGTATGCATGGTCATCAGCTTGGGGCACCATGACAAAACACAACGGAATAAGTGGATGGAGCAAACAATATTTATCTAACAGATTTCAGGAGTCTGAAGATTTGAGATCAAGTTGCCTGAAGTTTTTGTGTCTGGTGTGGGTCTGTTTCTGGGTGATGGATGAGTGCCTTTCCTTGCTTCCTCACACGGAAGAGAACAGAGGGACAGGTCGATTGTGTCTTTTTTTGAAGGCACTGATGCCGTTCATTAGGACTCCAGCCTCATAGCCTAATTTCCTCTTAAAGATTCTGGCTCTAATACTACTACACTAGCTAGTAGGGTTTCAACACATGAATTTTGAAAGGAGTCAAACATTCATTTCATTGCATCACATAACCTTTACTGTCAGGAGAACAAAATAGAACTGTGATGTACTTGTCTGAGATACTGCTATAATGCATCTTTAATAAATTGTTTTTGTGTTATTTTGCATTCGACCTTATAGAATCCAGCCTTGGGAAGATGTTTGTTGTTTCTTCAATGAAGCAATTACACAGGTTGAAGGAAAAACTACTTGTTCAATCAATGGCTCTTCAATTGGCTAGACACCTATTTGTTTGTGTGCATGGGTGTGAGCATGCATGCATGTGTGTGTATAATTTATGTAATTTCTTCATGGTTTTTTACAACTTTATTGAACTAAAACCTTGCATACCACACAAACCATAGGCCCTGTTCCATTAACAACTTAGAATTATTTAAATCATAACAAAAAATTGATGCACAGAAGAAGTATGTGAAGCATGTATAATGTCTCTGTACTCAAAAGCAAAGGCAGGCCTCTCACTGTTTCAGCCATGAAATGTGTATGATGTGTTTGTGTGCAGTGGCAATCAGTAGATAAACAAGCCTTTGAATCATCCTATTCACTGTGTTTTCTTGTCTCCCTCATCAGCCTTAGCTACCACAGTGTTCAAGAGTACTTCAGTTTGTTTTTGAAATACTATCATCACCTAAATGTTATTTCAGCCATTTTTCCAACAGGAGAATGATTCCTTTGTGTGTAGTCAAGGAGTAATTATTTGTTGCTAATTAAATGGCAAGCCTAGGCAAGTTCATTCAAGAAGTATGAGACAGAAAGTCTTCATTGGAAAAGTATGTAGGCAAGATAGGATTGGTTAAGAGCCAATAATGTCAATGTCCTCAGTATAGATTTTTGTCCCAGTCACTAATGTGGGATGGCAACATTTTTGTGTTTGCTTTCATCAAAATATTTACGTCTTTATTAGCTGATGACTGTCATTTACCAAAATTTTATTTATGAGAAGAAATGCTAACTGGAAAAGGAGATACATATGAAAGACAAGAAAGAGGAGAGGAGGGAGGAATGAGGCAAGGAAGGAGGAAAAAGGAAAGAATGAAGGGCAGAAAAAATGGTAAAGGAATAGATTGTACATTATCTCCTACATTTTTTTTCTGTTATTTTTTCAAGCAAGTCCACATTAATTTAATTAGTTATTAAACTGATATTTTGGAGCTGGGCTTTAATAGTACACTCTTGAGTGCCCTGGTAGTTTCATAATAAGAGCTATCTATGTAATGTCTACATGGTTTTGAAAATAATTTTCTATATAAATATTCATAAGAAATGCAACATGCAAATTTAATGTTGAAGACTGAGGTAGAGCTCTGTGGTAAGATACTTTTCTAACACATATAATGTGTTGGATTTGATTCCCAGGACCACAATAATACCTGACTAAAATAAACAAATTAAAATAAACAAATTTAAAAACAATAAAATTTACTCCTGGGATTTTTATTTTTCTGCCTCTGAAATTGGTAAAACATGACTCTTTTGCAACTAATTTTTCTACTGGAAAATTTGGATAAACCGATGATACCATACTGACCTTTATGTTTGACATATTTATTTTTTATTATTTCCAGAAGTTTTGTTCTGATAGTTTTTTATTTTAAACACACTATATAACCTCTGTTATGAGATATATCTTTTGTAAAGGCAAGATAAATCAATATACAGCTAGACAAGTAGTGTTACAGGCAGCTGAGTTAGATAGAAATATTAATAGGCAGTCAGTTAGGGCTGGGCCCTCAAAGAAACCAGTGCAGAAGACCAGATGTCTTGTAGCTGTGGGGGAGACAGACACCTCCACTGTGGGCCAGACCTGAAGACAAAAGATCAAACAAATGGCACCCATACCCCAAGAATAAACATCAGGGATTGATATTCTAAATAGGTCTCTATTCCAAGCCCCTGCATGAAAAGCCCCTGCTTTGTGTGCATGCCCCTTGCTGTGACTGGCTTCCCCATTTGTCTCTGATTTTACCTGAGCAGTTATACTTGTGATCTTACTGGTTGACCATAGCTGTGTCCCACCTCATGCCCACCTTGCAGGTTCTCATTTTTTCCCCACCTTGCACCTGTGGCACCTAGAGGTTCTGCTCTATAAAAGTCCCTGGAAAAGACAGAGTTCTTAGCAACTCACTCGGGACCCTTTCTGTCTTTCTCTCAGACAGAAGCTTGCTTTCTTTCGATAAATGTATTCTGCTCTTAACCTCTGTTGTTCCTAAAATTCATTTCAATTTTAGAGAACACAAACTCATACTGTACATCTAGTAGGCTGGATGTTTCTTCCTCTATACCGTTAGGAAAACACCTGATTGCTGGGATCAAAAATCCATTTCTAGATATCATATATTTTGCATGCAAATAGCTGAAAGGAATCAATAGCCTTTAGTTGAAATAGGAAAAATTATAATGAAATACTATCAACCCCAAATCCAATACAATTTCCCTAAAATGCAACAACAATAATTACAACAACAACAAAACAAAATATATATAAGTCTCAAAATATATTGTTAGGATATAAAATGCTTAAAACATCTTTTTGTAATTCTCAAGTGAGCTGATGTTAAAAACAGCTTTTTATACAGTAACATTGTTTTCTTCTATGGTAATTGCTTTTCTCCTTCACATGATACTTGCTCAATAATTTGCTTTCACTTTTGTGAGAGTTATTAAGTGGTGTTAAGTACATACAAGGCTAAACATAAAATGCAGTATGGATAAGCTCATGATGGTGGAAAACGGCTTACCCATTGGGCAGATAGAGTGACTTTCTCCCTAATACCAGGACATTGATGCATATGTTTTGGTTGATGGTCAGAGGACTTTTCCAAAGATCCACTAGTGATTCTAATTTTCAATTAATTTTTTCCTGGAATGCAACATATGGTTGTTACTATTCATTTCTTTTTACTGTGTATTTTTTAAAAAATAATTTTAGAGGGGCTGGGGATTTAGCTCAGCGGTATAAGCATTTGCCTTGCAAGTGCACATTCGTGAGTTAGATCCCTGGTACTGATAAAAAGAAAAAACAAAAAAAACCAAAATAACCCTACATTTAGAAATAGAATGATATGTATAAATTTTCTCCAGTCACATCTGCTGAAAAAGGTATTGTTACTAGAGATAAGAGTATTATAAAAAGGTAAACATTAAAAATGAATAAGCGTTCTACAAAACATTCACTGGGGAGATTTTCACACACTGTGCTTTATACTGCAGTGCAGTTTTCAGAACGGTAGTAGATTGTGAAAATGCAGTGTTCATGGTATGACTGGAGAAGGTAAATGGATGTTGTTCTGAGTTCTAAGGAACTCAAGTCAAGCAAAACAGAAGATGAAGAAGAAAGGGGAACACAAAATTTCAGAGGTATGGTGAAATGTCTTTTTAGAATCGTCTTATATCATTATAGTATATGGAACATATTAAAATCTAAGCATGTTACACACTGATGTGATTATCATACTACTTTTTCATGATTACCCCCTATAGCAAGTGCTGATGGCTTTCTATGTACTATATTTTTTCCTTTTAAGCATATATTTATTTAAATTATATTATAGTTTCTATGATATATGAGCAAGTCAAAAATTACAAAGATGTTATGTGAAGCACCAGAGTTTAGTAGGAGTCTGAGTTGACTCCTTCCAGCTTCTACATGATATTTCTGAGGCTAGTTAATCACTTTGAATCTTATTTTCCAAATCAAGAAATGTGAATAATTGCACTTCCCTTAGGAAACTTTTAAAATATAATTGTATTCACTAATATTTGTAGATGATCTAACAAAACTTGAGTGTGATCTTTATGAATGCACAGGCGAGGTTATGGAAATGATCCAGGAGAATTTTTGTAAAAAGTAAATTGCATGTTACACTATGGGCACCTGAGGCTCAGTTGCTTTGGAGACTTTCACAGAAAACCCTTGAAAACATTTCAGAAATTCCCTAGCAGAGGAGAAGAGATTAGTGTACTTTTATACTTTTTGCTAATCTCCAGGAATTTTAGCTCTTCTACTTGAGTTTGAACTTTCTGACATATGAGCAAGCTACTGATGATACCATTAAAACTCTCCAACAAAAGTTCCAGAGATGGAGACATGTACTTGGCAATACGCAGTGTCTTCATTCTAGAAATTGTTTATTGGAGATGCAAATAAACTAACAGGTGGAGGAAGAGGATGGAACAATTTAACAGCAGTGCCTGATGTGGGCACTTAGACCACAGCAATCTTCTTGTACTCCATATTTGGTCCAATTTTTTTCACTGAAGTTTCAATATGGTAGCCAGAAAAGAAATATCAATATGGATGGCTGTAATAGAGATAAAACTCCTTCCTGCTGCAGCTAGTGTCAAGGCCATAGTTCACATTCATCCACAGTCTCCATCACCATCTATTGCACATTTTCTCACCTAGGGCCACTGTTCCACTAGTCTGTATTAGGGATAACTGTACCTTCACATCTGAGCACTAGATCTTCAGTTCACCACGCTCTTATCAGACCATAATTGCTACATTCCTACCTAAAGTTATCAGGGAACATAGAAACACTAAGAAATGTCCAGAGGATAGACTGGCCTACTCATAGGCCTTTGTGTCATTGTTATGTAACAGTTACTAAGCTATTCATGAAGATAAAGCTTTTCTTTGGAAGTACAGTATCTTGTAAGATACATCATGTAATATCATGTACATTTTTTTATTCTGTTGACATGAGAATCCTACAACAATCACAAAGCTATATAGGTTTGTGGACTATTAATTTCTCTCCCAATCAAAGTATCCACAACCAGAGTAAATGACCTATAATTCAGTGAAGATTAACTTTGTAGGTGTACTAAACTTTTAGGGCTGTCATAATACTAGGACTGTCACAACACTGGGTAGTTTATAACACTAGAAATTATTCTATTGTAGTGTAATGGAAACTGTAAGGCTAAAATGAAATTATTAGCAGGGCCATATGTTCTTTTGAAGGCTCTAGGAGAGATACCATTGAATTTCCCTTGGCAAATGGTGTTGCTAGCATTTCTTGACTTATAGCTGCATAATACTAATCTCTGCGTCCCTTGTCACATGGTGTTTTTTCCTACTGTGTTTATATTCTCTTTTTATAAGGAAATGCCTTTATTAGATTAAGGTTCACTCCAATGACTTCATTGTAAGTTGATTGCAAAGATCCTACTTCTAAATGAGGAAACATTCACACACATTGGGGTTTAAGCCTTCAGTGCATTTTGAGAGGAGATAATTTAACCTGTAAGAGATACAGAAGTTCCCTGAGTTAATCTTTGAAACGAAAATAAAAGAAGCCAATACTAGGTGTTTTTTCCCTTTTAAAATATAGATCTAAGTATCCAATTTCTTGTGGGTTGTCTACAGCCCATTGGTCTAAAGAGTATGTTAAGCTTAGAGAACATTTCTCAAGTCATTAAGAGTACTAGCCTCTGGGTAATCCTTTGGCTGAGCCTTTAAAAGGACATTCCAAAATTCACTCAAGATAACGCTGATTAGAGGGTGCTAAAATCCCCAAATCCATTACTGAATTTTCTGAATCATAAAACTATACTTTTAATCTGAGACAATGTTGGTGGTGTTTTATGTCAGCAACTCAAATACTCTGTGAGTCACTGGGTGATCATGATGGCTGAGGAATCACAGATAAGGAAAAAGATTCATATTTAAAATGAGTAACAGTTCCTATAGGGATGAATGAAGGAAATTCCAGGATTGATGGAGCTCAAACTAAAGAACTTTGCCCAGGGACTGGTTGTCTCCCCAAGGGATCCTACCATATAAAAGACCAGCGTGGCTTTAGCTACTGCCATTCCAACAGCGGCAATTGTGGGGTCAGTGTCACTGAGCAAAAGTTCATACATATGAGCAATAAAATCGTTTCCATTTTTAGCTTTGTCTCTAGGACTGCTCTGTTTATGTGTCTCCTGTAAAAGTATTACAGTGTTCATGGCAAGAGCTGTATAACCACCTCTGGATGAGCCGCTCTGTCCATCATCAGCATTATTCAGCATTTCATCTGAGGTAATGCTTTCTGATGGCCTTTGAAACAAGGTCACCCAGACCGACAGAGTCTGTGTTCTTTTGCAAAAACTCATATATGCACCTCTTCTCCAGATGTCCTTATCTTTCATCTTCTCATCTTGCTTTTTTTAGACCTCTACCATCTGAACCATTCTCCTCTCCCCAGTAGAGCATGTATACCCATCTTCTGGATTACATCTTTCTTTGTATCAGGGCTCAGGCTAGATTTTATACATAAAGATATAGTTTCTGTTGCAACAATTCAACTCTGCCAGTGCAGTCTAACAACAGATACACATATCATGGAGACAAATGAATGTGGCTATATTGTAATAATTTTTTAACAAGATTGGTTACTTGACTCTGCTGGTCCATGGGCCACTGTGTGCTGAGCCCTGCTTGTGTGCGAGTTGACCACATTTCTTAACACTGTCTGTTGCAAAGATTTCCTTCTACAGTGTAGAGCTACAGCATGACTCCACTTCTATTTTGGGCAGCAGCACAAGGAGTTGGAGAAATAAATTGTTTCTTATAAGGATATTTAATTCATTTCTTACACTATTTACCTTATGAGCATAAAGGACCTACCATGATTTTCTTCAGACTAGCAAGGAAATCTGAATTTCTTTGTATATTATTAGAAGAGAGAAAAGTTAGCACCATCATTGTGCAAGGGAATGAATAAATGTAAAATGCTGATACTTCAAAGTGGATGAAAGCTGCTTTTGATCCTCTTTTTTGTTGGGAACTGAAAATAACTCCTTTGTCAGATCCATGGTCCCATACTTAGTGCCAGATTTTAGGCCTATTAAAAACACTTTACCTCATCCAGCAGAGTAGATGCAATCGAGGCTGTCATTCAGTTATTTTTAAATGATGGGAACCTTAGTTTGCCTTGATTCATTTATTTCTAGCAAAAGCCATTACAACAAATAAGATGGAGATATTCTGGGAATTCCCAAGCTACGAACTCTGCATTCCACTTGGAGTGTTCATTGATTCTGGTTCACTCTGCTGACCAGTAGGACAGTTTCAGAGGTTTTCACTTGGCTCTTCCCATTGATTTATGTGCCCAGGTGCAGAGTCCAAATAACAAGGGGGCTCCTATGAGTCCTCTGTGCCCAGCCCACTGTAAGGTAGTTCAGAGGTGGGATTTTACATGTTGCATGGGAACTTTGTACCCTACCTAGTCAAACCAGCCTGGCAGATTTTCTGTTTGTTACTTGAAATTCAAGCCATGTGTGAGATAAATGTAAAATGACAAAATATTCTCTTTACCCCCAATGCACTCTTCTGCTAAAGAATGGCTTTAGACACTTTGGGCAAGGTGTGGTAGGACATTTACTACGCGTCCTGTAGTATCACTGCAAGAGTCCTACCTCAAGGAAAGCTAGCTTTCTTTCAATACATGGTCGCTGGGTTTCAAAGTGGCACAGATCTGGAAACAGAGTGAAAAACCATGAATTTTTCTTTTATTTTTTTATTGTTGTGTCTTCCATCAAAGTCCTATTCACCAGCCCTGGATATAAGTCCAGTAACTTTTGTTGGCTGTCCACCTGTTTCATCTCTAGGAAAACCATAGCTTACCAGATATTGCAGTATTCTTTGAGTCTCAAAATTCTCTTGTTTGCAGCTTCACTGACTATCACAAAAATTGCAACTAATTTGTCTTAGAATGTTCAGTGCTAGTATCTTGCTTTTGCTAACCTCCCATCTTCACTGACACTAGTAAACCCAGATCTACAGCAGTATCTTCTGTTATTGATCATGGTCTACAGAGAGCAAACACTGTTGCACTTCCCCATGAAGCCATTATCCTCCTGCCTTACTAGTACATTCTTACTCCTTTCATAAATGGAGTGATCACCAGACCAGCTCAGGGAACATAAGCAGCTGGCAGGACTTTTGCTTCACAACATAAATCTACTTTATTTTACTTTTGATCGACACATATCATACATATTTATGAGGCACAGTGTGATGTTTTGATTCATCTGTGTATTGGGTAATGACCAACTCAGAACAATTAGCGTATCCATCACCTTAAAATTTTATCATTTCTAAATGGCGAATATATTTCAAAATCCTTCTTTGCTAAATACTTTGAGGTCTGCATTCCATTGTTAATTATACTTGCCCCATTGTTTCATAGAAGGTCAGAACTTACTCCTCCTATCAAGCTATAACATTATGCCTGTTGACCAACAAGCATAATAAATCTATTCTAAAGTCCACCTCTCTGATCCCTTATTAAATTGCATAATAATTCATTTCTGCACCTAAACCTCATTCATTTAGGTCACTATCCTATTAAAACTGGAGGTGCATCCCTGTTTTAATATTTGAAATGGCTGCATTGGTCCCTGTCAAGATATTCAGTCATGGAATTGGAGAGTGCTGCCATACAAACACCCTCTACCCCTCTTCTATTCCACATCCCATGCTCAAGAAGCACTGAGACCAACTTTCATAAATGTCACACTAGTTGTTAATGCACACAGTATGCAAATCCTGTAATTCTGTGGATAAATAAGAAATTTTCTAGCAAAGCAAGCCTTATGTTTGCGCTATTCTGAGGCCCGATTCCAATCATTAGTCTAGAGGCAATGAGAGGAACCCTGAATGGCCATGGAGACAGCCAAGCATTATTTTCTGCGACATCAATTTCATACAAGAGTATTACACATTCCTAAAAGTGTTTCCGTTTAGTACACAAAGGCTCTCAGTGCATTTCTTTCTCTTTAAAATTATTGCTTTTATGAGTTACTTCTTGAACTGACACTCCAGCTAGAGGAAAGAGGTTCTCTTTCAATTTTGACATCATGCCTCTGGTTTCTACAGAATACTTGGAGGTAATAACTGGTGTATTTCTCCCCTCCTTACCACCAGTAGGAATTGGTCCAAAAGTGGGAGAATTTGGTCAAGACCTGAGTAATGTCTTATAAAATGTATATTTAAAAATAAATATTGATAATGAGAATCTAGGATGCTATCCCTGAAGCTATCTTGATCTGCTCTCAGCAGCCAGTTTTGTAGATGGTTTCTCGTCTTGTCTTCAGCTTCTCTCTTGAGGGAGTGAGGCTTGTGTAGCAAAATGGAACTAATGGAAGAACTCCTTATTACTACTACTGGAAAATAAGTATTATTTTTGTATTGAGGCAAATCAAAAATTAAAAGCAGGAGTCTGCTACAGGAGAATTTCTATTCTCTGTTCCATGTTTGTTCATTAAACAGCAGTTGCTGTCTTAAGCAAATCTTCCCATTTTCACATACCCTAATGTACTTTTATTAGGTTAAGCAAGTGCTGCTTTATTATGCCAAGTTTTGTGACACATCAAAAATATTTCTTTTTAGTGTTCTAGCTCTATTAGCAGCTATTGCTTTAAGGAAACTCTCTGTTCAATATGGGAAGTTATGTTTAAAGGTAAGCTGTTCACAAGCTGTATGAATAATTCCTATCTTCTGTCTATATTTTATTTTACTACATCTCTTAACCTTTTGTGCCTCGCTGTTCTGGGAAAATATCTAGCTAGACTCACTGAAGGAAAACAAATCAGGAGGAGTCTGACTTTCATGCCACCCACATGCATGTCAAACGTTATAGAAAATAATTATAAACCTAGTGAGAAAGTTGTTATCATATTAATATTAATTTTTTACAGGAACATAAAACTTGGATATAGATATAGTATAACATTTTAAGATATGAAACAACAGTACAGCTAACTAGGATGATAACCAGAAGCCACTGAAGTGTTTGATTTTATCATTTGCTTTATGTATATCAAATATAAATATATACAACATATATATATATATATATATGTTTTATTATTATTTTAAATTTTATGTGTCATCCTGGGATACAGGATTAACTCTGTTTATAGATTAATGCTGAATTACCCATCATGATTCTTACTAAAAAAACACAAAAATGCTGAATAAAGGTTTTCAGAAGCTTTAGCTTCAAACATGTTTTAAAAACTAACTGATGCATTTTGAAATGGCATCAAACTAAGTTTTAGAGATGTTAAACAAATTACAGAATGCTACATTGAAACAAAGCCAAGAATAAAAGCAGATTTTTAACTTTCTTCCAAAGGTTCGTTCTTCTATAGAGATACAGAAAATTCCAGTCTTTTCACTATATGACCTCTCCCAATAATACACTGGGAAGAAATAATTCCAGAACAAAATCTTCTAGAATAGTCATGAACCCTTTCAACCTGAATTTCCTCCAGTACAGTAGTAGTTTCACTTGAGGTTATCTCTGGAGGCTTATCTGAGTGTTTAATTTTTTCCATTAATACTTCTATACTTTTCATCTGTATAGAAAATTAGCTACTCCTGTATTAGTCATCTTCATGTCACTATAACAAAATGCCTGAGAAAATTAAATTATAAGGAGAAAAAATTTATTTTGGCTTATGGCTCTAAAGGTTTTAGTTCATGATCTTGTGTCCTTATTTCTTTGGACCTCTAGGGAGGGAGCGTGTCAAGAAGCATATTATGTTGGAAGCCAATGAAGAAACAACCCTCTAATATCATCAGCATGGAAGTGAAGACAGAGGAAGGAGCTGGAGACCCACGGTATCCATCACGGCTTCTTGCTGACCTAGCGACCTCCCACTTGGTACCCTGCCTCCTGAAGCTCTCACCATATCCCAGTAATGCCACTCATGTTCTAACCCTTTAACAAGTGGGGCTCTGGAGGATAACTGTACAAACACACAGCAAAACTCTAGTCTGGAGAGAGTTGTATCAAAATAATAGCCTCCAATGCTTTCTTTCAAAATGCATCAGCTACTATTTAGAAATGACAACCCTGAACTGTCTAACACAGCCAAAATAAGTTGACAGAAATATTAATAGAGAGTTGAATAATGTATAATATGTATTCTCTCCAACAGAATCTCCATAAAACACCCTTAATTAACTTAACTGTTTAAACGCAATGTTTTTCTCTTTATTTGACCATTCAAAAATTATTGAACATATTTTATATGACAAATATTTGCTTAACACCTTCTATACCACTTCTGTGTTAGGAGTATCTATCAAATGCTACAGGATGAGGCAGACTGCAATCAAATAATAGCACAAATAAATTTAAATCATAAAAAAAGTTTAAATCATATACAGAAATCATAATAAAATACAAATCTTATGGAGGGTTTGAACAATGTAATATTAGGATGAAAAAGTAACCTAGTATAACACATCAGAGGAAGTTTACCTGAGTAAATACCAATTTATTTCAGAATTAAAGTGGAAAGAAATAATTGAGTAGGTAGAAAATTGTTATGAGACGATTAAATTAGGTAAGCATATGTAAAGCCCTGTGATGAAGGAGTATGCTTTATTTGAAGATGAAAATTTGTCAATATATTCAGAGCTTACAGAACTGGCAAGGTAGCCATAGTATGAGATGAAATTGGGAGCAGTTTTGCAAGACCATATTAATTATTTTAAAGTCATTGTAAGAGTAACAAGCAAAGAGAATCAACTGAAAGATTTTAAGCAGACATGTGACATATCACCAAATTCACAGCTAGAAAATGGTAATGCAAATCTGGTTGCAGGGAAGCGATTAGTTAAAGGAAACTAAATAGGAACATAAAATGATGAATGGCAGAATGTTTTGATAATTCAGAAAGAAGTATAGTTATTTAGAGCAGGTTGATGGCAGTGGTAGAAATAAAAGTGGATGTATGCAAGGTGTATTTATGAGATGTGGCATTTAGGATTTGTTCACAGAGGTGGAAAAGAAGATGGTGTCAAAAATGACTCCCAAGTATCTAATATGAGGCAAAAGATGAACAGTAGCACCATTCATTGAAAAAGGGACAAACAGAAATCCTTTTTGATTGTAGAATGGCTAAAATTCCAGTCGTGAAAGTATTCAAATGAAGCTATTTGAAATACTGCCTATGGAAACAGTAGTTAAAGGATATGTTTATTGAAACCTCAGAAGAGATTTAGCAGTCATGAGTATAAACATGGGAATTGAAGCCCTTTGTCTAAATGAGTTTTAATTTGTTTACTGTATTTTCAGATGAGACTGGCTTAAGAGGATTTAAATGATGCTGAGAAACTGCAATACTGAGAGTGTGAAAGGAATTCATGGAGATGAGCAGATTAATTTCCTATGAAGTCAGAGGAGAATGGTTACTGTGACATATTATGTTATATACAAAGGATATCTCTATAATTATAGCAAGTGAGGGGAAGGACTTAGAGGAGAAAGGAAGTAGGTTTGTGAGAAAAGAAGGATGCCTTTTCTGGTGGCTCACAGTTTTCCTTTGTATTTGTCAACATTGAAAATTAGGTAAGAAGCTGCTTGGACAGATTTCTCTGAGGAACTCAGAGTTTAACAAAAGTGTTGTAGGAAGTGGATAAGGTTTGGTGACCAGGAAAATGACTGCTTGCAAGCAATTTTTGTGCAGGTTCTAATTTGAAGATCATCAATAAATTGTAGCATGAAGGTCTTCTGTTATGTGGGGTTTTTTTATGTTAAAGAGAAAAAAACACAGAAAAAACAATCCAAGATAAAAAAAAAATAAGCCAAATGACAGCAACATCGACAACAACAACAAAATATCAATAATGATACAGGATTTTAAAATAAGATGATAGGAATTTGACAATGGTTGTAATACTGCATGCAATTATCTTCAAAATAGTTTCTAAGGTTACCAGAATCAGGCCTGGAAAATTGATCAAACAATATAATTTCCCTTTGAGCAATTTCTTTCCCTTCCACTCTATCTATTGTAACTTTTGGAGCTTATTTACTTTCAGTTTCTTACACCAACATATGGTATTTATACATGTGAGTCTGATTTATTTAACCTATGAGTTTGGTCTCTAGTTACATCCATTTACCTTTAAAAGCCTCTAGTTTATCCTTCTTTACAGCTGAGTAGTACTGCAGTGTATAAAAATACCACATTTTTTAAAATTCAAGCCCCAGTTGATGGGCATTTGGGTTTTTTCCAAGATTCAGTTATTATGAAATATATATATATATATATATATATATATATATAATTATAAATTATAAATATGGGTGCACATATATGCTCTGATATGATGTTTGTAATTTTTCTGGGAAAATATCCAGAAGGGAAACAGGTAGGTCAAATGTAACCTCTAATTCTAGTTTTTTTGAGGAATCTTCATATTGATTTCCCCAGTGGTTTTACCAGTCTCCACTCCTACCATCAAGGTAGAAACGTTCCTTTTTCTCCACCAGCCCTCCAGCATTTGTTATACGTTGATTCCTTGATATTACTCACTCTTTCTGGAGTGAGATGATATCTCAGTGTTGTTTTAATTTGCATTTCTCAAATGACCAATGATGATGAACATTTTTTATATATTTATTTGCCATTTGAATTTCTTCATCTGAGAATTTCTTCATCTCAGATGCCCAATTTTTTCTTTCTTTTCTTTTTTTTATTTAAAGAGAAAAAAACAAAAAAGTATCAAAATATTACAGAATTTCAAGAAAAAGATAAATAGTAAGAAATAACTAGTTGATAAGTTACATATTGTTCTTTTAGAAAGAGTTTTTCAAGTTACAGAATTAAGGCACACAAAGTGGACACTAAAGCATTGAGAATGCAAACAGATCTATTCAACAATCCAACAAGAACCTAGGAATATGGTCATCAATCCCACACACCTAAACATACATGCAGCTGTATCTTTTATAGCACTTCCTATTTCCTCTTTTTTACAATAACAATTATACATTTAAAAAATTTTGCTTAAAGAGAAGAAAAAAAGCAAAACAGAAAAAAAGGGTAGCAACAATACAGAATTCTAAAAGAAATAAAGGAAAAGAAATAAAAAAAGGGAAATGAGAAAAAAACACTAAGAAATCACTTGTTTATAAATTACATATTGTCATCTTGGATGTAGTTGTTCAAGTTACAAAGTTAAAAGGTAAGTAGTAAATATTCAAACAGTCAGACTACAAACAGTTCTGCTCAAATATCCAACAAAGATTCAGCAATATGGTCATCTATTTTACACACTCAAACATACATGCAGTTATATCCCTTAGAGCACTTTTTTTTCCTCTCTTTTTTACAATAGCAATTACACATTTTGGTTTTATTACAGTTGTAGTTCTTATTTACTTTTTACACTAGAGACACCGTATGATATTTCCAAATATGATTCTTATTTGTTTCACTAATGAGGATAGTCTCAAGTTGTCTCCATTTACCTACGAAGGCCTCAAGATCATCCTTTTTTATAGCTGAGTAATATTCCATTGTATAAAAATGGCACATCTTTTTCACCCACTCTGCAGTAGATGTCAGATGCCCATTTTTGGATTGGGTCTTTGGACTTACTAATTCTTTATATGTTTTAGACAGAAATCTGTCAGAGTGACAATTGGCAAAAACCTTTTCCCAGCTCATGGGTTTTCTTTTTTACTCTGTTGGTGATTTCTTTGGATGTGAAAAAATCTTTTTATTAAGATGAGATCCCATGTGTTGATTCTTTGAAGTACTTCCTGTGCACTTTGGCTTTTGTTTATGAACTCTCTGCCTACCTCTATGTCCTTGAGATTTCTACCTACTTTGTCTTGCAGTAAGTTTAGTGCTTCTTTCTTAATATTTAGGTCTTTGATCCATTTTTCTTGAGTTTGGTGCATGGTGATAGGCATGGTCTTTTAAGTCTTTGGCATGTGAGAAGCTAATTTTTCCAACACTACTTATTAAAGAGGTTCTATGTTTCTTCTAATGAAATGTTTGGCCTCTTCATCAGACATAAGGTGGCTGAGTGTGTTTAGAATTCTGTCTGTATCTTCTGTTCTATTTCATTGATCCTCAGATCTGTTTATTTGCCAGTACCATGTTGGTTTAATTGTAGCAATTTTGCAGTACAATTTCAAGTCAGGGACTTTGATGCCTCCTGTCTTGCCTTTGTTTTCCAGGATTATCTTTGCTATCCCAAATCTTTTCTGATTTCAGATGAATTTTAGGAATGTTTTTTTCTATATATGTGAGGTATGCTAATGGTATTTTGATTAGGATTGCATTAAATCTGTATAACAGTTTTGGGAATATAGCCATTTTCAGGATATTGGTTTTTGCTATCCATGAGCAAGGGCTATCTTCCCTTTTTCTGATACACTCTTTGATTCCTTTTTTTCAGAGTACTGTAATTTTCAATGTATAAATAATTTACTTCCCTTGTTAGATTGATTTCTAAGTATTTCATTTTTTGGAAGTTATTTTGAAGGGTGTGGATTCTCTAATTTCTCTGTCAGCAACTACAAGTTACTGGAACCTGTGAGACACAAGGAAAGCCGTCCTCAGAAGGAAGTTTATAGCAATGAACAGCCACAACAGGAAAATGAAACAAAGACAAATAAACAATCTAATGCTGCATCTCAAAATTCTACAGAAGAAGAGCAAGTCAAGCCCAAAGTCCAAATAATGGAGGAAATTATAAAGATTAGAGCAGAAATTAATGCAACAGAGTATAAAAAATACAAAGAATTAATGAATTGAAGAGTTGGTTCTTTGAAAGGATAAATAAAATTGATAAAACCGTAGCAAATCTTACCAAAAATAGGAAAGAAAAAACTCGAATCCATGCAATATGAAAAGGGTGATATCACTACAGAGCCTGTAGAAATTCAGAAGACTATCTACACCTATTGTGAAAATTAATACTCTTATAGGATAGAAAACAGAATAAATGAACAGATTCTTGGAAATATATGAATTACCAAAACTGAATCAAGAAGATATAAAAGTCTTGAGTAGCCTAATAGCAGTTAATGAAATTGAAAACCTAATTAAAACCTACCAAGAAAGAAAATCCCAGGTCCTGATGGATTCACAGCTGAATTCTACAAGAAATTTAGACAAGATTTAACACCAATACTTCTCAAACTTTTTCATGAAATTGAAAGGGAAGCCATTTTCCCTAAATTATTTCTGGAGGCAAGTATTACTCTGATACCAAAATCAGAGAAAGACCCAATGAGAGAGAGAGAGAGAGAGAGAGAGAGAGAGAGAGAGAGAGAAATACAGACCAATCTGCCTCATGAGCAAATATAATTATGCAAATCATCAAAAAAAATTGTGCACCATGACCATGTAGGATTCATCCCAGGAATGCTGGCATGGTTCAATATATACAAATCAATAAAATAATATACAATATTAACAGAACAAAAGACAACAATCACATGATCATCTCAATAAATGCAGGAAAACTTTTTGATAAAATTCAACACTCATTCATGGCAAAAACCCTACAGAAAATCAGAATAGTCTTTACTTCAATCTGATAAAAGTAATCTATAACAAATCAACAGTCAACATTGTACTAAATGGACAAAAATTGAAAGCTTTTACTCTAAAATCAGGAACAAGACAAAGATGTCCACTATCACCAATCCTATTCAATATAGTTCTAGAAATATTAGCTGGAGCAATTAGACAAGAGAAAGAAATAGAAGATTAAGTATAGGAAAGGAAGAAGTTAAATTATTGTTATTCACAGATGACATGATACTCTACCTAGACAACCCCAGAAATTCCACTAACAGACTTTAGACTTAATAAGTAAATTCAGCAACGTAGCTGTGTACAAAGTCAATACTCAACAGTCAATAACATTCCTTTTTATGTGGTTTTCTCAAGTAGTATTCAGTTAACAAGGTGAAATTAGAAGGAAAGAGACAGTATTATTTAATATTATAGTTTTTCAAAATGGATTCAATGAAACATATATAGGTAAGGAATGTTTGGGAAGAGTGTTTGCTAAATGACAAATCAAAGAGTCCATACTGGGTCATGAGAGAAGCAGTAAATGGAAAAGTTTCTTCAATTTGGAAAAAAAACGTGTTTTTAAACGTAGGTGCAAAGAGATTGAAAAGCTAAGATGGAAAGGAATAGACATAGAAATCTGGAACATTAGAGTGTTGTTAGTGTGAACACCAGACTAAGGGGTTAGAAGTGAGTAAGTAAGGAGTTTTTGTAGTAAGCAAAGAAAAAATAATATTATTTGGATCCCAGCATTGGGCAGGGTGGGATGGGAACATAGGGAGAAGTGAGGTAGGATTTTAGCAAAATGATTGTTTTAGGCAAGTCACATTGTAGGATTTGACTCTCAAAATGGTCCACGTGTTATAGAGAGAAAAATCATTGGAGCTGAAAAAAATCTACAAAGTTGATGTCAATTATCTGGATGCATTTACCATGTAAGTGACAGGAAGACAAAAAAGGAAGAGTTTTTAAAGTGTCAGAAAAATGTGCTGGACTACTGAGAATGATAGTGCTAGGAATGGAGGAATATGACAGTAAAATGGCAATAGCTTTAGAGCAACAGGTTTTAAAAAAACGAGTTTCAGTGGTTGACTCATGAATATTTTTTATTATTATTATTTTCTTGATTACATAGGAAAACAACAGTTCTCATCCAACCTTGGGACTTGGCCATGTGCCTGACTTCTGGTTATTGGGATGCAAAGAGAAGTGATACTGTCAGTCTTTCAACACGATGGCTAAACAGTCAAAGTTGGTGATTTCCAGAATATACACGAAGCCATAAAGTGGAAGAATCATAAATTGGAAACAGATTATTCTTTGAGTCACTTCTCAGAGAGTAAATGTTCATTCCACTTTCTATTGGGCTGGGCAGTGATGTAAGAAGAATGAGGAAGGCTTCCAAAGGAAAAGCCCAGGGCCAAAAAAACCTGGACACAAGACATTTGTCCCAGCAAGGTGGACTCATAAACAGTAGAAATGTGTCTGGTCTGTTCAGACCAGTGACTGGTGGGTTCTTCACTCTATTCTCTACCAAACAGGAGCATTTGCTGCTGTTATCCCATGGTATATCCATGTGCATCTGTATAGGCAGAGGAAAAGATAACTTTTCATTTTAGTCCAGAGATTGCAAGACCCAGATGGATGAAATCTAAAGATAACTGTTTTGGGTGGAAGTAATCTGTTGGTTCCAGATTTTAACCAGAGACAATGAAAAGAAAAAGAATTAAGACAGGTTTGGCAAACCGTGCCAGGATTGAGTAGATTATGTTATTTCCTCTCCTCAAGAATATTAGAAGACTAAATTTCCTAATCTCATTTAACATTAAATAGGAGTTGTTTCCTTAATTATAACAACTAAATATAGGTAGACATGATAAAGTTTGCTGTCAAGCTTGAGCTTTCAATCCATCTGAAAACTCCTTGCCTTTAGTCTTTCTCCCAAGTGGAAAGCTACAAAGAAATTCATTGACCTTTCACAGCTGAATTTGACATGGGAAAAGTTATTAGGTCAAGTCACTGAAATTTTGAATACTCAGCATTTGGTAATTTACCTTGAGCAGATATAAAAGAATTTCTACAAATATGGCACTAGATTAACTCTAGGGAAGCAGAATATTAGAAGCTGGAAGAAAGTGACTCAGGTTATATTGGGGCAAAAGATTTGGAAACTGTCACTTGGCTGCTATTTGGGGTGCAGATGGCTTATTTGGTTGACCTGGAAAGTCTAGTTTTATTTCTCTGGGAATCAAATCCAATTCAACTTTTCAAGTTATGGTCAGTATATTTATTTTAAGAGCATGGGAAGATACAATAATTGTCATTAAAAATAGAAAAGTCACAGTTCAAGGAATTATTTCTAAAAAGAATTCTTGGTATGGTTATTGTTCCCAAACTGATGAGAAAAAAGATAAAGTCCTCAAGACCAGATTAAAACTAACTTATCCTGTTTTGATTATTAACCAGTTTCCATCTTCTAGATTTCCACAGTCCAGGCAGTCTTCAAGTGGGATTGCCTTCAAGTATGATTCAAGGAAGACATATAAATTAACCTTTGTTTGAGATGTAGGCATGTATGATAATGGAAAAAATATTTTCAAAGAGAAGGCATTGAACTGTGCTCTTGGAGAACCACTGTATAAAAAAAAATGTACACTTTCAAAGAATAGAGCCAATTCATGGAAACTCCATGCAAGGTCTAAGGCAGAAGAATTTCTCAGCGTCTGGCTAGTGGATTTCAAATTCGCTGTGTTGATTGGCTGTTGCGTGCCTCTGTTCTTTCTCTACGAGTCTTTCTTCAAAAGCAAGTCAGCTGTGGAGCTCTTTTTCATATTGAACATTGCATTCTGAGGCGGAGCATCTATTTTATCTATGCCGCAAAGACCCGCATGTGGACCTCGTACAGAGAACTGAAAATCACCTAGAGGACTTGATTTTGAGCTGGAAATAGCGAGCAGCTGCTGATGTGGGTCATCTCTCTTTAGGAGAGGGAAAGTGTATCTCATGTGCTGAGGGGAAAGAAAATTGATCATTTCTACACCAGAAAGCATTGACACATCCTAAATCTGTCTCATTTTCTCTTCCAAGGAGCTCTGGAAGTTTGCATTTCTAAAATGCTCTTTCAGTTAGACTGGGAACACACAACAGCGTTATTCCAGAAACAAGGTAAGGGATTCTGTGCTGCCTTTTGGTAGAGGTGCGTATGCGTGTGGTGGATTACTCTCCTCTTTTATTTTGTTGACTTATGAATATCAAGATGCTTTAATGCCAAAAGATAATGAAACTGCTACAAAAAAGCAGCAGGTTTGAGAAAGTCACCTGAACGTCCCAACAGTCTGTAATACGTTTTTCATTACACTTCTATTTCAGAATTGCTACACTACTGTGGCTTACCTTAGCTTATTCTGAAACATAAAGGAGATTCGTGCTCTGTGTGTGTCAAGATGGGAAAGCACACTTATGAATTATGGTTATGAAATCTTTAAGAAGACATAACTGTAACAAAAACTGTATCTTCCGGAGACAGTAATGTTTTCTTTGAAGCTAAAAAGTGAATTAAAAAAGGAAGAATAGAGGTTGAAAATAACAACAGGGTTGTTTATTATAGCATTTCAACATAGAATAGTGAAAAGTTTAGGAAGATGAACATACTGTGTGCACACTGGTTAGAATTAAAGAAACACAGGGCCTCCTTGAAGGACCTGGGTCTGGTTGCTGCAGAATTTGTTCTGCTCTATCTGGGGTGGATACTGCCAAATGATTATTTATCAATGTCCCTGAGCCCAGGATGGTGGCCATCCCACAGCATTCATGCCTGAGTGACAGTGTATGACAGTGACAAAGATCTCTGCCCTTGTCTTCTACATTCTGAAATTCTTAGATTGCCCGTTCCTTATCTCCTGCAGCCGTTGAAAGGTCAGTGTGTCACTGCGATGGTCACTGCCTTCTTGAAGGACCTTCAGGAAAATAGTGAACCTCTTTATGAGGTCATTCAGGCTTCTTGGTTCTGACAAGTGTTTCCTGAAGAGATCTTTGATGATATTGTAAAGCTGGAGAACAGTTTGCAGAAGAGACACGGTTCCTTCGGGATTATTTTTCTCTCAAATCCTTAAGTTTTTGTTTCCCCTTTAGCTATAACATTTTCCTTTTATCTGGGAGGTTTGAGACTGGCATTGTTTGCTACACTACATGATGCTTTTTTTTTTTTTTGAAGACCTATGGTAGAAAAATCTCTCTAATCTTGTTATCACTATGTTTTTCCTGAAAAAATTAATTTTGATTAAGCTGTTACAGACAATGTAAATCATATTGCCTTTGCCTCAAGGTTGGGTGGGTATAGAGCCTAAATGTGAAAACGTTGCTCATGTGTTGCATGAGAAATGGTTTTGAAACTAGTTTCCCTTTTAGTTCATATTTTTTCTCTTAATATTTATTTTTCCATGGTCTAGATTTCTTCAGTTTTAATTTAGTTTTATATGCTCTTTGGGGACTGGAGAGTTTGTGAGTTTGATTCCCGGTACCAAGAAGTAAATAATAATAATAATAATAATAATAATAATAATAATAAATGCTAGTTGCATGTCTCCTAAATTTAAAGGCCTCCAAGTCTTTACAGTGTTAGAGAGATTAACATACAGAGAAAGAGACAGAGAGAGAGAGAGAGAGAGAGAGAGAGAGAGAGAGAGAGAGAGAGAAACAGTCGTTGTCAGTCTTCTGACTATATTTCCCCAAATCATACAACATCAGTGGGGCATGAGTGACTTCTAAACACTAGTATCTGCATTAATACTGGGGTAGCTTCCTGGATGTACCTGGGACCACCATGTGTGTGTGCATGGAAAATGAAAATACCAGAGAATTAATCATGTGCATGGAAGATGAAAATGCCAGAGAATTAATCCTCTCCCAGTGAATATTTCTTTGTCAATGACTCTCAGGGAAGCATAAAAATATTGCAGCTTACTCACTCCTTAGTTGTGATAACTTAATGAGTTGTTTTACACCACTTCCTGCTTTGTGCCATTTTGCAATACGTCCACTGGCTCAAGCTCTGTTACTGAGCTGACATTTCTTCCACTGTCAGTTTTTCGTTCACCAATTGCTGTTCACTTCCTGCAGAACTCTTTTGTCAGATCTACTTTTAGGGAGATCCAACTAATAGAGATAAGAAGAGAGAGAGGAGAGAAACAGGAGAATGGAGGGGGGAAGGGAGGAGAAGAGAGAAAAGGTGAGGAAGAAGAAAAGAAGGAGACAGAGAAAATGCATATTATACAAATGACATGGATAGCTTTTTGATACTTGGAGGAACAAGCCACATTTATATCTACAGAAGAATAGATGAGCAACCCGGAGTATATTCATGCAATGACATATAGTAGAGAATCAGGGGTATATAATGTCTAAGTACATAAAATCATATGAATGGAATCTCATAAATGTTGTTAGTTCCAGAGAAACCAAACAATATTTTGTATCCTTTATTCCTATTTACTTAGAGTTTGAAAACAGTCTATGATACAAATCAAAATGTAGATTTTCTTGGATAGGTCGTAACTTAAAAAGGAAATGCTTTCTGAGTACTGATTTCTTGAGCTGCATGCTGACTACATGGAAATGCTAGCTTTTTGAATCTTTACTTACCATGAAAACTTCAGCACTGCACACTTTCCTATATATACATGATATTTAGATATGCCTGTGTATGTAAAAATAGATTAGACATGCGTGTTTTGAGAGGCTTATATTTGCTAAGGGAGGTATGGCACATAAATGCTCCATACATTTCATGTTAAAATTATTAAAATAATTAACATAATACAGGCAATAGATCCCAGAATTAAAAATGGAAGAGAAGTGCTCTTCTACCTGAGAAGAATCAGAGATGTTTATTGGAAATAACAAAATTAAAATTTTTAAGATCAGCTTAAATGGGCTTGCATGTGTGTGGGGACTGGAATAGTCTAGGAGGAAGAGCAGATGGGAGAAATGTGTTGGCAAATTCTACACAAATTTCTTATATGATTTTTAACATAAGTCTTGAGTTGTTAAATATAAGCCAGAAAAAAGTTAACTGCTGAAGGAAGGAAGACTTCCAACAGCAGGCTGAAGAGTTTGAACACTTTTTGCTGACAGCCAATATTTCCCAGCACAGCTTTTATGATCTGATTCGTACCTGGAGAGAATGAGAAGGTGACGAGCTATAGAACAGGCTGCTGGACGAGAGGACGTGGGGAAAGGATGCCGTTCACTGTTTCTTGACGGTTGGTTTGTGTGACAATAATGAGTCAAAACGTAACCTGCAGTTTATGGTCAAATGATAGGTGCTCATAACTTAGAAAAAAAAAATCCCTTTTTAGAGCATCTTAAACTTGAGACATCAGCAGGTTCTTTCGAAGTTCAATGGGAAATTTTAGACCATAAGACAGGAGCTTGTGAGAAAGCCTGGGACTACAGATTTGGAAATCAGTGACATAAAGGTGGTTGAGGTGATCATAGGCCAATGTGATGAAAAATATAATAAAAGTATAGCACTGCTTGCAAGGGCAGTTAAAACAAGTATAATGTTGCTTCTTCTTTGGAACTTTACATCCAGTACTGTAAAGGAACAAGAGCAAATTAGTGGAAATCTAACAATAGTAACTGCAATATTACTGTCCAAATTCTTTGCATAGAGGGGGATGTGTTACCCAATAGAGTCTTCAGTTCTTGGCAGCATAGTAGACTTTTGAATATTTTAAGTTAATAAGTAAATTAATTTATATTTGCACAGTGCTTTATAATTTTTCAGTTTTATTTTTAGTAATTCATTATTGCATCAGTTTTTTATTTATGCAGTATAAATATGATTTAATATTTAAAATTTTATATTTATAAGCAGCATGTTATTTTTATAAATGGTGGCAGAGAATCATGTTTTTATCAAACACATTTCTGCAGTTAATGGGCAACCTCTTCCCATGAGTGTAGTATAAGCCTGATCTGTTCACAGTGATCATCGTTAGGGAAACCTTGACAGGCGAAAGAAGACATAACTGGTTTTACCTTCCAAAGTATGTGTGGGGTCAAACTATAGCGCATCATCTATCAATAATTAGTGTCAGAATGCAGTTTGTACATCTGTGATTGCATAAAAGGGTCTCTCGTGTGATGTTATAGCACAGTTTCCCAGGGAAAATAGCTGCAATTACATGAAACTCATAGGGATGTTTTGTGGGGTCAGTTCGGCGATGCTTGTAAATACCAAATGTGAACTGTGAGCACCCAGAAGAAGTGATGTAAATGTGGGTTTTCTCATCAAAACCGCTAAATTCATCTGCTGTTAGTGACAACAGTAAAACCCTTCTAAGAATATCCTAGTGGAGAAACATAAAATTGTCTGTAACCCATGAATATCAGGCTCTAATTAGATCATAACTCTAGTGTTAAAAGTTTCCAGCTTTCCATGCGTTTGGAATACAAACAGTGTAGATCATTACCCCTGCTGCTTGTTAGGATTTTAATGATAGGCAAAGTCTGAGCAGAAATCTGTTCTTTTAAATGACAAACTCACAATGTGATAATAGCAAGAATCTGGTTGTTTGGTGCCAAGAACATCCACAGCAAATACGGGTCATACTCTAGCCCCTCATTAGAAATATTATAGCAGTATCATTTTGTTCTATATTTTTAAGCCACTGAAACAAGTTTTAATTGTGGGTCTTAATTGTGATTGTGCGATCTATCCAAATACTCAAACTAAAATAATGACAATGAAGACACCACTTTGGTTTCATAAATTATCTTCCTAACTCCTGTTACATTCTCTATCACTGAAAGTATTATTGCTCTGATTTAGGGACTTTCACAAATGTGTCTTTATTTCTCAAGATACAGTGTTCATGGATGAATATTTTGTTGGTCTTGTTTGGAAGAAGTGTCTGCTTCTTTTTTTGGAAGAAGTGTCTAATGTTGATTAGCAGTTGCACTAGACTGTCAAATACAGAAAAAGAGAACCCCTACAAATTGGTAGAGTACGTGTTGGGCAGTCACAAAATTATGTGTTTTGATAGGCCTATATCCTTGATCTTCTGTTTGTACTTCTAATATCTTTTCCATGATCAGAGTAGATTTTTGCTTCTTACAATCAACATCTGTAAGGGCTATAGCATAAACAATCTGGAATGTGAACTACAGAATTAGAAATGCCTTAAAATTATTCCAGGATGTGTGTGTCCCGTGTTAGACTGTGCTATCTTCAGCACCAACTTCTAACTACTCTTTTGTGTTTGTCAGAATCACTTTGCTTTGACTGGTTCCATTCTAGACATAGAAGAGAATTGGCAAAAGTAATAATACCACTGTCACGCGTAAGGATAATTTATATATAATAGGTTGTACTGTAACAAGATAATAAATTCCCCTGATTTAACTAGCATGGAATGTGAGTTTGTAAGGGAAAGCATTGATTAAAATTTTTTCAAGAGGTGGAAAATCAGTTTCAGACTTTCAATATAGACAGGTAATTTTTTTCCATATCAAATAAAGCCAATTCACACTGTCTAAATATAAGGGGAATGGTTACTATTGTTGATTCTTACAGCAAGAAGATAAAGCAAATGGAAACAGGAAATGAAATAGAAAACTGTACATGGTAAAGAACTACAGAAGATTCCATAAATTTTAAGTTTTTAACAGTGCTTTCTATAGTCCACCGTGTATTCTATTGTAAGTAATAACAACAAGTTTTCTAAGGCAAGATGAGCAAAGGATCAATCCATATTTATTCTGAAACCATCTGGGTTACTTTATTTATTAAATAGTAGGTGTATTTGGTCCTGGTGTTGGTAGCCAACCTACATATACTAAATTTATTTACAGAGAACCTACCCACTTGCACAGAGAAACAGACGTTATTGTGGGATGGTAAAATAATACAGCCTTGAAGAAACACAAGTGTGTTCACGTTCGACTTCTGAAACTTAAAATAAATTTAAAAAATTTTATTAATCTCTGGGCCTTAATGAAATCAGAGTGATTTCATTAACAGTAAAGAATGAGACAAACACAGTCAACTTATATACACAATGGATAGCTGAAAACATTCGTTCAAATTTACTCATCATGCTACAGGGAACACAAAATATTAATGGTAATTTAATTTCCAGCTAGAAAGCAAGATACACAAAGAATCAGTCAAACCATACTTTGAAAAATTAGAAAAATTACATTAGAAAAATGTTAGGAACATTATTACATTTTATAGGCATGATGATAGGCATTGATACGATTGAAATGATAGGGATGGATAAAATCAGAAAACGCCTAGGGCTGTCACCACGTTTTAAGATTCTTGAATTCTCTTTCAGAGCACATGGGATCGGATTAGCATGAGATTCTTGAGCAGTGTAAAAGCAATGTGAATGGCTGATATTGCTTATTCAGAGGAGAATCATATGAGACATGAAACACTTCCATGTTAAACTGAGTTACACATCGTATTTTCCAGGGAAACTAATGCATAATTTATGTATTCCAGCATCATTTACTGCAGACAAAACTCACCGCACAGAGCAGGTATGTACTAGTAAAAGCATCCACAGGGAAGGACTGCTCATTTGTTGCTGTGTTTGCTCGGTTTCTCATTTCAGTATACACAGTCCACAGCAATTGCTTTTTTCTTTTTGGAGAGGCCTAATTATGTATCTATTTCTTAACCCTTTGTTTCTCTGAAACACAAAAGGAGACAAAATGTAAACTGCTCACACCTTTTATATTCTTCCTTGCATTTTCACTGTTAAAACCATTATAATAATGTTAAACACAGGTGGTCTCAGAATATATTATATATATATATATATATTGTCATTTTGCCCTCCTGTCCATACTGATGCTTGACACTTGGTAGATGTTAACTAATGAATGAATCTCGCTCCTGGTAAACTTTAAACACTCAAAGATAAAAGAATATACTTCTCATCTAAAGTATATGTCGATAGTGAGCACACAGTAGGCATTCAATAAAAGTTTGCTAGTAAAAAAGAAAGATTGATTGTATGTATCACAGTCAGTAATGACGATACTGAGGTCAAGAAATGTAGAAAGGTAGATTTTGTATGCTTAGATTGATATCTAAAGGCAGTTTTTTGGATACCAGATTATAATAATTAAAGGACCTTAATCTATTTAGAAATCTAGATTCTTCTCTAAATATTGATATTGGGCCATTAATAAGGTTTGATAATTCTTGTATATTTACTTAGATACACATAAACACATGAAAATATCTCCAGTGAAATTATTGGCTTAACTTGCACAAAACCAAAAGTTTTCTATTATTTTCCTAGGGCTTCTATAAGCAATACCACAAACTGATTGACTTGAAGCACAAGAAATTGCTCTTTTATAGTTCCGGATACTCAGCTATCTAAAATCAATGTGTTTCCAGTGTCATGCTGCCTTTGAATGAGTACATTTCCGTGTCTCCTCAGCTTTTGGTAGTGTTATGTTCCTTATATTGTAGTAAAGTAATCTAAATTCTATGGATTCTGTTATCCTGTGACTCTTTTTTTCTGTTTCTGTTATTACCTTCCTCACCACACTTTTTGGAATACAAATTTCCCTTCTTACATGAAAACTAGTCACATTAGATATGACCTTACCTTAACTTCTAATGTAAAGATCATATTTCCAAATAAGCCCATATTTATAGATACTGGAGGTTAGGACTCTCATACATCATTTCTGGTAATCCAACCAATAACAGTATCATTTACATATTTCATTCTAACTTGAATTTGGACACTCTATTCTACTGTTTGAATGGTTCCAAGGCATTTTTATCAAAATATGCTGTTCTTTTTCTTCAATTTCATACAAAAATGCATTCTAAATTGCCGTTTGTTTTGTTTGGCTACAAAATATAAATTTTTAAATCATGAGGCTTCATTCACAACTTCATGTTGACTTCAGATTATTTTTTTCTCTCTTTATTTCTTTTCTCTCTCTCACTTTCTTCCTTCCTTCCTTCCTCCCTCCTCCCTTCCTCCCTTCTTTCCTTCCTTCCTTCCTTCCTTCCTTCCTTCCTTCCTTCCTTCCTTCCTTCCTTCCTTCCTTTTTTGTCCTGGGTATTGAGCACACAACTTCACACTTGCCCTGAAGGTGCCTGTGCTGCTGAGCTAAATCCCCAGTCCAACCTCAGATTTCTTTTAATGTAGAAATATGTACTCATTCTTTCCTTTCTTTTGCCATTTATTTGTTCCTTTGATGCTTTCTATTTTGCCATTAAAGTATGAAAGCTATTTAATAGATGAAAGAACCATTAAGTGGAGTACAAGTGGAAGAATACAGATTTGTAAACAGGTCTTTGAATTCTGGTCAAAGACCTGTTATCTAAAGAAACATAACAAAAGCTTCACTAATTGTGAAGTCACTTAACATTCTTTGAAAGGCAACTAAGTTGTCAATAAATATTGGAGCTCTAATATAACCACAGATAAGTTTTACTTTTATTTTTTTGTGGTACTGAAGAATGAAAAAAAACCCTCTGCACTAGGCTATATTCCCACCTTTTTTTTTTTTTAATTTTTCAACTTGCAGTAGAGAGAGTGCTTAAGTCACCAAGTAGCCCAGGCTGGACTCAAATTTATGATCCTCCTGTGTCAGCCTCCCACAGTTCTCAAATTACAGTTTCATATATATGTCAGTAGAGGTAAATTGGGTTGCTATGTAAAATGCTCAAGAGACAAGCATCAAGGCTGGCTAAGGCAGCAGCATTCACAAGAGGCTCTGAAGATCCTGACCAAGGTCCATAGAAACTTGAGTACAGAGAATGAATAAAATCCCAACTAGGGGAAAGCGACTTGAAAGAAAAACTCATTGGATAAAAACCTAGTAGCAAGATGAGTCTGGCCTTCGTGATTAGTTTGTTGTCTGGCACTGGGATTGGTGGTGTGAGTGGAGCTTTCACTCCGGTGGAGCCTGCATACAGTGTAAGGGTGGGAAGAAGACGTATCTTTCCTCTTTTGTTCAATGGCTCTTGCTGTTTGCAGTGGCCATGAACGGCTGCCCCACCATGCCGTCCTGCCTTGGAGCCAGGTGAATATAGACTGAAACCCCCAAAACTGTAAGAAATAAACCTTTCCTTGCTTCACTTGGGCATCACATATTTTGACTCAACAAGAGAAAAGTAAATAAGACACAGTGTTGTTTAAAATAAGACACAGAGTCACTTCTCAATTTCAACCCTTCTTACAGCACAGGTCCAGTAAACATGCCTTCCTGGGAAAAGCTCAGATCCTGCTGGAGGAAAATGCTATGGCACCCGGCCTAACTGCCACCACCCAGTGCCCACCTGGGTCAACTTTATTGCCACTGGGAGGTGGAACTCAGGGCATGAGAGGTTGGCAACAACAGCATTTCTCAGATTAGGAAAAAAAAAAAAAAACAGCCAAGAAATCACACACAGTCAAGTTAGGACTGCAGAATCCTTGGGACAGAGGCAGCATCCTGGTTAGGGACTCTATACCAGGTATTGAGGGATCTTTGAGATGGTGAAAATCACAGGGATTTGTAGTAACTGGAACCCCAGGGATCCAGGGTGGAGAAAAGACGCTGGTGCAGCACCAGAGCAGGCACTCTACAAACCCTCAGTTACCTCTGAACTCTGCACCCATGTGATATCCTTTCTACTGACTGCCACACACTGCTGAATTACATACAGAAGGGCTTGCTTTTGCCCTACGCTGTGTGCCTGAGATTGTGGGCTGGAAAGATGCCCTTTGTGAAGCTAAACAAATGAGTTGCAGAATCACTAGGGCTGGAGAAAAGTGTCCCGATCAGTAGCCATGCAGGTTATTTCCCACTGGCCTTCAGAAATGACTAAAAGCCCAGGTCAGGCTGAAACTCCGCAAGCAGCGGCATGTAAAACAGACAAAGCAAAACTGTTGAAATGGCATGAAAGGACAGGGATTCTGCCTTCTGCCTGACCACAGGAGATCAGTGAAGTTGCTGGTCAGAGGGAACAGGGATGTAACTGCAAACAGCAAGCCTGGGAAGCTAAAAGAAGTGAACTGGAGACAGAAAATGGAAGAGCTTATGGCAAAAATTTGGGTGGGAATCTGAGGTTGCTACTGGTCAGTGGGAGGAGTGCAAGATCCTCCAGCATTCTGGGAACACCAAAGGGTTCTAAAGGAAGCATACTTTGTGCTTTTGTTCTGTATTGTGTGTGTGCATTTCTTCCTTTTGTTGTGTGAATTTTTGAGTAGCAGATATTTGTATATATGTGTGTATATGATAGCTATGTATATGCATATTATACTATTGCTTGTAAAACACCACAAGTTATGTAGGTCACATATGTACACTTTGAAAGTGTTTCTTGGTGTTATTTTACCTTGCTTGACAGTCAGCAAAACTATTAGTTGACTTACATGTGGATGGAATCTCCCATCTCTTCTCTTACCTTCCATCCTTTATTCTTTCCTTACTTGTGTTTTCTTCTCTCCCCCTTACACCTTCTTCTGTATTCACCTCCTCATATATTTTTTCACTTTTTTTCTTTTCTATCTTTTATGCATACATGAACTAAGATTAATATAAATACTACAATACTTTAACATCTCACATTATGTTCCAGCTCAGCAAAGGTTGCTTCAAATGGTTTCCAAAATTAGTGTTTCTGTTATCATTCTCTTTCTTACCCATATAAAGCCCTTCCCCCAATTGCTTTTCTTTTCTCCTCTCTCACAAATTACAATTCTTTCCACCCTTGTTCTTCTATTCTTATATATAAAACTATTATAAAACATAATTTTCCTTTTTTATTTTAGCATGCATGAGAGAGACATAAGTTTATTAGTAACTGTATGTGAGTGTTAATTTATATTTCACATTTCTACAGTGTCTTACATTGTTTTCTCAGGTTCTGCATCACCAAAGATCATTGTTCAGGTCTTCTTCCTAACTAAGGGATTCTGCTAGTTTATAAACAAGATGTGATCTCTGTAAAGTCTTCCTTTCTTTCTACTTATAAGTTCCTTCCTTTTCTTCTATCCTTCTACCTTCTACATACTTTCTCAAACCTGTTTTACTTCCCTCATCTTTCTAATACAAAAGTAATATCATTAAAAATTTTCATCTTTCAGCTGTTTTTCCTTTTTAGTTTCCTTCTGTTTTTCTCATTTTACCTTCTTTTATGTATATGTAGTCTGGTTTTTTTCTTTTACCCTCTTATCTCCCCATCCTTCCTCTACTCTTACTGATCTTTTGTATTCCTGGGTTATTGAAAGAGTGGGAAACTTGCTAAAGAAACTGTAAAGTATATGTACTGACATATGATTAGTTCTTTGGGTGCTAGTATTACCAGTAACTGCTCTCTCCTTGCAATTTAATTCTATGGTTCACTCTGAAAAAAGATTAAAGAAGAAAAATTAAAAACCCCCAGCTGATTGAATTAAAAAGACAATAAAGGATACTAATGACAATTTTGGTAAAGAGTCCAAGGTTATGAAAAAGAATCTGGCAGCATTCTGCAAATTAGAACTCTGCTGGAAGCCATTCCAGTAGACACTGACAATCTAATGAAAGTAGGTCATGAATTGGGAATAGGAATGATGTAGCAGACCAGTTACTCAGTGATATTACAAAAAGAAATAATAACCTGAAAAAGTGTAGTCAAGAAATCCTAAATGACTCTAAAACAACAAACCTATGAATTACAGGTTTCAAGGAAGAGCTGAAGAGGGAAGTTAAAGGCATAAAAATTATTCACTGAAATTATTGCAAAAAGATTTCCAATTCAGAGATTAAAATGAATACTCAGATAAACAAGGCACTTATAACCCCAAATAGACACAACCAGAAAAGAACATTTAGTTGTCACATGATGGTCAAAATTCCAGAAATGCAAAGCAAAGAGAAAACAAAAAATGTGAGAAAAAAATGGTAAGTAACTTAAGAAGACAAGCTTATTGGAGTAATGGCAGATTTCTTAACACAAATCCCCAAACCAGGAGACCTTCAAGTGAAGTTCTAAGACACCCTATTAAAACAACCAACCAACCAAGCAACCAACCAACAAAAAACCAGTGCCAGACTAGATTACTATATCCTCCATAACTATTTTTAAAAAATTGTTGGAGGGAAAACCTTTAACAGTGAAGAAAACCTAAACAAATTCACTAAGGCAGTTTTCCTTGAGGGGATGCTAAACACAGAGAATGAGGCAATGTCATCTATGAGCCTATAAGAAAGAAGAAATCTAACAGGGAGTAGAGTAAAAGAGAGAAAAATACAAAGGAACCAATACTGAAAAAAAAAATACAATGACAGGAATGAGTATATTTCCTTCAACAATAACACTAAATATAAATAATCTTACCTCCCCAATTAAAATACAGATTGGCAGATTGGATTAAGAGAGTCAATCATTTACTGCCTGCAAGAAACCTACCTCATCAATTAGAAATACATACATTCTGTTTTGTTTGATTTTATTATGCCTGATGATAGTTTGAAGATAATGAGAGGCATTATGGTAACCATTGTTGATATCTTATTATCTTGTTTTGAAGTTCTGTATCACATTCACTGTTTTATTTTGATTGGTTTTATTCTCTAAAAAAATAAAATAAAAAGTATAGAAAGCAACACTCAATACAGCAGGAGCCTGAAAGTAAGCAGGGTAAGATATCTTATTTCCAAACAAAGTACACTTGAAGCCAAAATTGATTTAGGAGAGAAAAATAAGGTACTGTATACTATTAAAGGGAAAATATCAATAAGGAGATAATACTTTTAAATAAATATGCAGTAATTATTGGTGCATCTAATTTGAAAAAATAAAACTATAGGGCAATATCATTATTGAATACAGATGCAAAAATCTGCAACAAAATAATTGCACAGAGAATATATCAAAACATCAAAAGTTCAAACATCATGATCAAGTGGACTTTGTCCCAGGGGTGCAAGAGTGGTACAGTATAAATAAGTCAACAGATATAATATACTGCATAAATAGAAGTAATATTAAAAATTGCATGATCATCTTGATAAATGCAGAAAAAGGCTTTGACAAAATGTAACATTTGTCCATGAGAAAAAGAAAACACTGAGAAAAAGAGGTAATGAAAACACTTTTTTTCTCAAACTTATGAAAGCCATTTCTGACAAATTCTTACTCAACAACATGCTAAATCAAAGATAATTAAAAGCATTTTTTTAAAATCAGGAACAAGATGAGGATTTCTACTCTTACCACTTCACTTTCGTTAGTACTGAAAACATTACAGCAATTACAAAAATAAATAAATAAATAAATAAATAAATAAAAAGGATACAAATAGGAAAGGAAGTCCTACACATATTACCCAAAAACTCTACCAGAAAATATTTAGAAATAATAAATAAATTGAAGATTGTTCAATGTGAGGATTCAAACTCAACACACAAAATTATATCATTTTTTTGTACCAGGCATTGAACTTATGACTTTGTGCTTACCAGGCATTTGCTGTGCCACTGAGATATATCCCTGGCCCATAACATTATTATATACCATATGGAATATACTGAACAAAGAATTAGGAAAACTTTCCAATTTATCATAACTTCAAAATAATACTTAGCAGTAAATCTAACAAAGGAGGTGAAATATCTCTATAGAAAAAGCTACAATATTCTGAAAAAGAAATTAAAAGGTACATCAAGAAATGGGAAGACATTCCTTTTTCCTGGATAGGCAGAACTGACATTGTCAAAATGACCATATTACTAAAAATGACATATATATTTAATGTGATTTCATTGAAAATGTGTAAGGCATTACTGAAATCTAGAAAATCTAGAAAAAGGCAATTTTAAAGTTTATATTGAAATAGAATAGATCAAGAATAATCAAAGCAAATATGAGCAAAAAAAGTTGGGGGGCATTATAATCCAAGCATTCAAGTCATACCACAATAATAAAAATGACATAATACTGGCACAAAAACAAATACGTCTATCAGTGAATATGAAGACAAAGAAAGGCCCCATAATCTTTAATTATCTAATTTTTGATAAAGAAACTAAAAACAAATACTGGGGTAAGATAGCCTCTTTAACAAATGCTTCTGAGGAAATGGATTGAACACATGCAGAAGAGTGAATTCTAGACCCATAATTCTCACTCTGTACTGAAATCAAATCAAAATGGACCAAGGAGCTAAAGACAGAGATACTGAATCTTGAAGAAGCAAGAATAGGTAAAATACTTGAAACATAGGCATAGGTTGATGACTTGCTGAACAAAACACCAATTGCACAAGAAATAATTTGAAAAACCAAGAAATAGGATCATAGGAAATTGAAAAACTGCTGCACAGCAAAGAAAACAACCAAAGGAGTGTAAAAACAATTTATAGATCAGGAAAAAATTTTTGCACCCAATTCCTCTAGTTGGAGACTATCATCTAGAATATATAAAGAAATCAAAGTACCAGATCTCTCTGAAGAAAAGATCTACTTAAAAATGAGACAACTGAATAGATGTGGAGTACACCTGGACAACCTTTTTTGAACAAAGAACAATTACCTCCACTTTGGCTAAACCTGGCCCGACTTCCATGTCCTGATGTGTACAGAACTGGCTATGCCATTTCCCTTTCCCTTCAGCAATGCAAATAGGGCTTACTGAGGTGTTGATGTGTAATCTTTGAAGCTGGGTTACGGTTGCTGTTTCCTGTGCCTCCCAAAACATGGTTGAGCTGGGAGGATGAAGAGCTGTTAACTCCAGAGCTATCAACTGGGTTTGAATCTTGAGGTAAGAGATGATGACTTCCCAGAGAAGGAAAATTTGCACATCAGAGCTGAAGTATCAGCCCTAAAACATTAAATGCTACCTCAGTTGTGCAATACAGATTCGTCTTTCTGAATATCCTTCTCTCTGCATTCTGCAGAGGTGCTTTCAGGCCTCCTAGCTAGCCCAGCTCGTAGTACTCACATATTTTCCTCCATTCTCATAGTCACTCACCCCTTCTTCACAAATTAATAAAATCTGTGTTGGGCCCTGGGTTGGGTTCTTTGTTCTGATGAACTCTCTAGGCTGGACTTTGGACCCCCCTGGGTTCCCCATAAGTATAAATACATGTTAGTGTATTTATTCTTGCTGTGAGTTGCACTGGAAGTGGTAGACTTGGAATTAACATGCTAGAATTTCCATGGGATTACAAATATAAACTTCCTGGACCATGACAAGGACAGGAAAAGGCTTTCTATAAGTACCCAGTTCTCAAAAGAAAAATTTCAAATGGCCAACAACTACATGAAAAAATATTCAGCCACTTTGACCATTAGGGAAGTGCAAATCAAAGCAACAATGATTACAGCTTACTTCAGTAAGAACAGCTATTAAAAATTCAAAGAAAAACAAATGTTGGCAAGGGTATAGGGCAAAAGGAATCATTATACATTGTTTTTGGTAATGCAAATTAATAAAACCAATATAAAAATCAGCATAAAGTTTGGTCAAAAAGCCTAAAACAGAAATTTCATTTGATTTACCTATGCATCACCTGAGTATTTTCCTGAGAGTTGACCCCTTATTTCGGTGGTACATGCATACCTATGTTTGTAGCAGCACAACTTATAATAGCTAAATTATGAAAATAGCACAGATGAATAAAGAAAATATCAATCAGCCACAAAGAAAGTTAAATTATAGTCCTTTGTAGGAAAATGAATTGATATTGAGAACACAGTGTAAAGAGGTTAAATATCACCTGGTGTCTCATATCAGAATCCCCAAATACAAATCATTTAAGTAACAAAATAAAGGAGACATGGTAGAAAACAGAAAAGTAAATTTTTTTAAATGGAAAAAACATTCTGGGAAAGGGATAGAATGTAGGTAAGAGGATAAAGGGGAATAAAGTAATCAATATTTTATATATATTTATATAGTAATATGTTATACAAATATGCATATGAACACACATATGTGCCTATAATGTATTTATACATATATACTGTACATTATATATTTATACATATATGTGCACATATACATATATATGTATATATCAATTCTTTGAAAAAAACCTAATTATATATCACAAACATACTAAAAATGTTCAGTTACAACCAAACAAGACAGAAAAATAGATGGAAGAAAATAAAAAGGAGCATAAAACCAATGCAAAGGACAGAAGAGTGTTACTAATACAGATTATTAGTTTAAATACATCAATGTTCACTTTAGATGTGAGTGGTTTAAATAAAGAACTTAAAAGTAGAAACAAGATGAAAATAGACTTCATTATATGTGTTCCATGAGAGATCAATTTTAAATATAAGGACATTGATTAAAAGTAAAAAAGAATTATGCTCCAAGTAAGTCAAAAGAAATCTGTAGTACCCATATAAAACAAACAAACAAAAAGCAAAAAAAAAAACCCTTATGAGTACAGAACTTAATCAGAGATAAATAAGGTTTTATATTATCATAAGAGGGTCACATTTCCAGGAAAATATGGCAATATTTAGAATGGATGTACCTTTTAACAAGATATGAAAAATTCTCAATCAACTGGTAAAGTGACACATGTCCATGGTCCTGCAAAACGGAGGGAAAAGCACTTCAGCCTGGAAATTTAGGGCCACTCTGGGCAAAATACGAGATTCTATCTCAGTAAAGTAATCTTTTCAGAAAAACTAGCAACTATTAAGAGAACCAGATAACAAGCCCACTCTTAGAGTTGGTGACCTCAACATTTTTCTTTTTATAACTGATAGATCTAGCATGCAGAAAGTAATTAAACATTTCATGAACTGAATAGCACAATTAACAAATTTGATCCACCTGACATTTAAAGAACAGGCTGTTCAACACCAGCATACACTCACATGAAATGCTCATAATGATCATATTTGGGACAGGTTAACAAAGTTTTAAAAATGATAGTCATACAAAAATAGCTCTTACGATTATCAGAAAATTAAAGATGCCAAGAATAAATGATATATAGAAGTTAAAAACAAGATTAGAAACACATTGCTTAATAACATCTGGCTCAAAAGGGCTGAAAGAAATGTGGGAGAAATTAAACCAAATTAAAAGTAAAATAAATTTATCAAAACTTGTGGAATGCCATGAAAACAGAGGTTAGGGTTAATACCGTAGTCCCACAACAGGTATGGAAAATAAGTAATCAGAGATTTTAATTTTCACCAGTTCATTAGCATTTGTTTGATCATATTAAACTAACTAAAGTGTCATACATACCAGGCTGTTTAAACGTACCTCAGTGCCTTTGATCAACATGTCCCCAGGATTGCTGTCTCTTCCCATCCCTTTTTTTCTTTGATAGTCATCAGTCTCCTGTCAACTGTTATGAGACCAAAGTTTTTAGGTTTTACATGCAAATGACATCACATGTATGTCAAAGGTCCTTGTCCTTCTGTGCCTATTGTGTTTCAGTTAACATAATAATCTAGAGTTCTGCCCATATTGTTCAAACAGTAGGATTTCGTCTTTTTATGGCCGAATAGTGTTCCAATGTGTACATGTACTGCGTTTTTACCTGCTCATCAGATGACTAACACTTAAGTTTGTTTCCATTTCCTGCCTGCTGCAAATCATGTTGCAATGAAATGTGGGAATGCAGACACTTCTCTGACATGCTGTAGCAACTTAATTTCCTTTGGACATAATCCTAGGAGTGAAACTGTTGAATCAAACAATAGTTCTATTCCTAAATTTTTTTGAGGAATCTCCATATGATTTTCCATAATGGTTGTACTAATTCACATTTCCAGCACCAGTGTGCAAAGGATTCCCTGTTCCCTAAACTTTTGTCACCACTTTTAATCTTTTGTCTTTTGGTTAAATAGTCATTCTTACTGGGATGTGATGATAGCTCATTATGGGTTTAATTTTGATACTCCAAAGATTAGTGATTTTGAGCACTTTTTCCATGTACCCCTTGGCAATTTGTATGTCTTCTTTAAAGAAATTCCTATTCACACTTACTGCTCATTTTAATTGAGCTATTGGTATTTCTGCTATTGAATTTTTGGAATTCCATATATTTTAATATTAGCCCCTTGTAAACATGCAGATACTGCTTTCTCTTATCATTCACAGATTAAAAGATCTAAGGTTTCTTGGAGAACTGTCTTGTTTTTGTACCAGGGTAAACAAAAATCAGGATGGGCAATCTTTTAGTGACAGAAAAAAATGGAAGAGACTGAAGAAACAAAAACTAAACATATTGATAGGAAAGTGTCACAGGGGCACAGAAGCCATTTGAAAGAGATTCTAATCATCATAAATATCCGTGAGTTCATATTGATGTAAATAAGTGATAAAATATATTAGTAAATTCAGAAGAAGAGATTAAATGTGTGTGGAAAATTATGAATAAATTATGTAGATTTTCTGCCCTCAATAAAAGGATGCATAGATCCCCACTCTTTAAATGTGATCTGCACATAATGACATCCTTATAATCACCACAGTATGGGAAAAGAAAAAAAAGTAGTCTTTCAGAGCAGAAATGACACCATTGCTTCAGCCAATGCTCAAGGTCAACAAAAAATGTCATAGAGTATGTTGAGAGCGTGAACTTTTGATATGATTTAAATATGAATAAAATTTAAGTCCTTGACTCTGTTAGACAGCTAGTCATTCCTTCATCTTCTTATGCCAGCAAATTTCTTTAACATAAGAAAAAATATGCCACTAATTTAGAATTACTCACTACTCTGTTGCATTTCATCTCACTTTTAGCTTAGCAAGTTACTGAAAGCTTGCCTTTTGTCTTTTTATGAGCATGATTCAAAAAGTATGAGCTATGAATAGTCATTTTTGAAGATGTTAAAAGTATAATTTTAACACTTTTTCCTTTTCTACAAAATCTTCCTTGCCTTTCTTTTATTCTGTTTCAGCAGAAGTATCTTCTACAGATGAAGAGGGCTGCTTTCACCCTCACTTTGAGAATCAAAGGTCTACGAGGATAGCAATTTCTGTTCATTTTTGGAACAGTGCGCGCTCAGGATAGATGCTCAGTAAATATTTCATAAGTGGTTGCACTGCTGTACTATCTGCATTTGCCTCTAAAATTTTTCCTCCTACCTGTGGAGATATTAATTGGAATCATGGAGGCAGCTGGAATTTTTATGTTAAAATAAGACTCTTGATGTGCCATGAAATTTTGAGTTAAAAGAAAGAATTCATGGCAAAGTGGAATGAATATCCAAGAGATGAGGGTGACTTAAAGTGATACAGCTCTGATGTTTTGTGGGAGGCCAATTTTTCTTTAAATGAAGTTCTCAATAATGAACATTTCAGAAGGCAATGGCGAACAACTGCAAGAGTGGTTGATGTAGAAGCAAATGTTAAATGCTGAGAAAGAGCTTGAATGGCAGGAAGAAATCTCTTAGATTCCAATATGTCAGTAAGTGTGCTTAGTAGGAAATTGAGGGAGTGAATAAACATTTTTTACTACTTCATGGTAATATATATATATTTAAGGTCACATGCTATAATTAGAGTGTTTTCCAGCATGCAAATATTTTTGCTGGTTTTTTTTGCAAACATACTGTAATAATTTATTTTCAGAATGTATTGTCTATAATTTAACTTCAGCAAGGAGAATCTAGATTGTTCAAGTTACTCTGTGATCTCTTTTAGCCTTGATCACAATGCAAAATACACATCACACTTTCAATGAACATCATTCTCTTCATATGTCATAGTAAGGATTCTATATTCCAATTCTTTATTTTTATTTTATCTTTTTTTTCTTTCCTCCCTCTACACCCACCTCTCTGCAGTACTAAGGGCTGAACCACTGCCCTTCTACTGAACTGCATTTCCAGCCTGATTAATTTAATTCTTGTTTTGAATTTTGAGACAGGACCTTCCTGAGTTTCTCATTGTTATGTTTCAGATCAGGGACGACCTTCAAAGCCTGATTGGCTCAGTGGTGGGGCTTTTGGAAGCTGAGGGTTGTGGGGGTGTTGCAGCTGGCTAGCTGTTAGGAGGTGGAGCCTGGTCTGAGGAGGCAGGTCTTTCTGGCTATGACCTGGAAGGGTCTATTTGCCTCCCTGGCTCTTCCTTTCCCTCTCAGCTTCCTGACCACCACCATGTGAGCAGGTTTCCTCTGTTGAGGACCTTCCACAGGATCTACCATATCTGCCTTTGAGCCAACCAAACATGAGTTGAAAACATGAACCAAAATAAATCTCTCTTCTTTTAATTTGTGTTGGGTATTGTGTCTCAGTGACTTAGACTACCAGAAGAGACTCAAACTTGAGATCCTCCTACTTCAATCTCTCAGAGTGCTGCCCAGTTCTTTTCTTGCATTCTTCTTTTGCAAAATAAAATAATTTGCACTTTAATGTACATAAATAACAAATTGACACCGAATTGTAACAGGAGACTCATTTTGTGAATCCTTGGACATGTACAAACAATTTTTAATTTTAAATTTTTTAAACTTTTATTATTACAACCATTGTTAAATTCCTATCATCTTGTTTTGAAATCCTGTGTTGTTATTGTTTTGGGGTTTGTTGTTCTTTGTTTGCCTTTTTTGCGTTTTGTTTTTCTTTTCTGTGTCTTTTTTTCCTCTTAAATAAGAACATATTGGCAGCACATATTGATTACATTCATTATGAGAAATTGACATATGTACGCAGCACATTTCAATTTATTTTTCCCCTTTCCTCACTCCTCTTTTGTGTTTTAACTTCTTATAAAGTTAATTATCATATGTATAGATTAACAGGCAGACAGACCAAAAAATATATAAAACATATAAGACAATTATATTAAATCAAGGTACACTTTTAGATACACTGTTCATGTGTGATTACAATAAATTTTCTATCTTTTTTGGTATTATCTGTCATATATATTCTCTTATAAGAGAAACCATATGATACTTGAGCTTATATCTCTGGTTTATTTCACTTAATATTATGATCTCGAAATGCATCCATTTTCCTATGGATGACTCAGACTTATGCTTTTTCATGGCAGATTAGTACCCCACTGTGTATAACTATCATATTTTGTTTTGAAATTCATGTGTTGATGGACATGCAGGCTGCTTGCTATTATGCATATAGGCTGCTTAGCTACTATCATTCCACGACTATGAACATGCATATGAATATGACATTGTGCTGTGATGTCTTTAACTTCCATGGGGAGATAGATCGAAGGGGAATATGTGGGTCAAATGGAATTCCCACCTTTAATTTTAAGGAGTCTGCACACTGATACCCATAATGGCTGTGCCAGTTTATACTCTCACTGACAGTGAGAAAGGGCTTCTACACAACAACTTAACCAGCATCCCTTACTGTTTTATTTCTTCATGCTAGCCATTCTGAGTGATTGGAGTCTGTTTTAATTTGCTTTTCTTGAGTGGCCAGTGATGATGTTTTAATGAATTTCACAGCAGCCTCGTAAGAAAACAGGATATGATGTCTTCATTTTAAGACAAGGTAAGATGTTTATGACTAGGTTTGAGTTTACATAATTGTCACTGTTATTTGCCATCTGTGTGGCCTTAGCTAATCCACTTCCTGAGCTCTAGTTTGAGTTCTTTACCTGTGTTGGAGTCACACTTACTTCTTTCAGTCAATTACATCATAAAATGCTAAAAACGTCTTATTTTTCCATATTCTTTCCATTGTTATGCTGCACATAAGCAGATATAACTATAAACCCAGACTGCATTAGTTTAAAGGAAATATGGAAACATAGATGGTCTGACAAGGGTCCTTAAAATTAAACTCAGTATTTTTAATGCTCAGTGGCATTTTTTATGTCACTGATACAAAAAAAGTATTAATATTTGCTATGTTTTCCATTGATTACATGGTATAATTTGTTTTTAAGTAATTTTATTTAAGAATATTTTAGTAATTATTCTTCTGTAAATGAGATGCGAAGTTTAAGTCTCTCTAAAGGTAGATTTCCACTCCTTTAATATTAGCATAGAGAAATTACTCAGAAGTTCTTTTATTCCACAATCTCAAAAATGCGGAACAGATAATGAGAATGTATTCTCAGACTTAATGTACTAATTCCCAATGGAGAACTTCACATTTTTAATTATTTAATGATGTCATTTAAATATTATCCATCCTCTATGAATATTTTATGTTCATCAAAAATTCCCTGTAAAAGTAAAAATAACCTGTACATTTGTTAAAGAGGACAGTATCATTAATAGCTTGCAAAGGATATTTCTTTGCTTTTGACGTAGGAAATCGTTTTTCATTTTTAATCCAATTGTTTCAATCATTTAATTTTTGAAGAGGACATAGACTAAGGGCATATAAAAATAATCTTGGAAATAAGTTTGTGTAATCAAATAAATCTGGAAATGAGCTCTGTCTCAAACTCAGAACATACAGAAGACTCTGAAAATCAAAGCGTGTTCCATGAAGATGGCCTGCTTGACCAACATGTGCTATGCATTGAATTGCATTCTCTTAAAATTCATATGCTGAAGCTTTAACCTCCAGTATGAATATATTTGGAGACAAGGGCATTAAAGTAGCTGATACAAATAAATTGAAGAGTAAAATATAAGCTGGGGATTTAGCTCAGCAGCATAAGTTCCTGCCTGGCAAGCACAAGTGCATGAGTTTGATCCTCGGTACGGAAAAAAAAAAAAAAAAGTAAAATATAAGATAGACCATAGGAAACAGGGAGAGAGAACTTAGGAAAATGGAAAGGGGACCAAGAGATGTTGGGGTGGGAAGAGAAGGGGAAATGGATACAAAAGGAATTAAGATGTGTCATGTACTGTTTAAGTACCAACTACTACTCACAATGAATGTACTCATCATGTATCACAAACATGCACCACTGAAAATAGAAAAAGTAGATTAAATGAGTTAATAAAGGTGGAATTTTGTCGCCGTATGCCCAATACTCTTATAAGTAGGGATGATGTAGAAGTCTTTTGCTTCCTCATTATTACTATTATTATTATTAATTTTATTTTTTTACTGGGGATCGAACTCATGACCTTGTGCTTGCCAGGTAGGTTCTGTGCCATTGAGCTATGTCCCTGGCCCTCATTAAATTGATTCTTAGGTGTTTCATTTTTGGGGTTGTGAAAGATGTTATTTCCCTAATTTATTGGGCTGGGGATTTAGGTCAGTGGCTTAAGTGCTTGCCTGGTAAGTACGAGGTTGTGAGTTTGATCCCTGGTACCAAAAACAAAAACAAAAACAAAATATACTTAATTTATTGTGAAAGATGTTATTTCCCTAATTTCCCTCTCAACGGTTTTGTTATTCAGGTACAGGAAAGTTATTTATTTATTTTTATCGATATTTTCTCACACTGGTTTTATCGTGGATACACCTGCACATTCCTGTACACATGAATCAATCCATATTATTTTATTAACATCCCAGTGAATTATAGACATTCATAAACTCCTTTCTAACACAAATTATGGAAATAACTACACAAATCTAACATTCATATTCTTTTAACCGTTTTGCTATTGCTGGGACAGGATACCCAGCACACACTACTTAAAGGATGGAAAGTTTATTCATGTCACAGTTTTTGGTGGATTCAGTCTGTGATTGGCTGATACCAAGGCAGAAACATATGGTATAAGGGCACAGAAAAAGTCATCTTACCCTTGACATCCAGGAAGCAGAGAGAGAGAGAAGAGAGGTTCTGGGGATACACATACACCCTTATGGATCACGTCCTCAGTGACCCACCTCCAACCTGACACTACGTCCTAAAAGCAGGTCAGTTGTGATTACATAGTGGCCCAATCCATTGGAGGGTATATTGCCTCCTCACTAAGTTTCAAACACACACAAATTTGGGGAACATTTTAGATCTAAACCATAACTCTTATTATTAGCTTTTATTAATATATATTTACACAAATATATTGCTGAAAATTATATTAAATAAATACACATTTTTACATACACTTTGACTAATTTTTAACAACTGAAAGAATGTATGACTTAAACATTTATCAAGAGATCTTATTAATAGCAACACAGTAAAGCCTTTCATGCCTATTCAACACCCAGAATCTTACATCAAGTGCATCACTCTTGATTTTTTTCTCCAATTTAGACTCGTTTCCCGCTTGTAAAATATCTCTGTCCAAGACAAGTCCCTGTGAGATGGAAAGGTCCCACGTATACACTATGTGTTTTGTAGAAATGTTACGTGCTCTACCACACAGCAGTCATTAGCCAAAGTGACTACTGAGCAGATGACATATGAAAGAGAAACAGAATTTCCAATTGCACTTAATTCAAATTAATTGGAATTTAAATTTAATAAGCAAAGGTGGCTAGTTGCTATTGTCAACATTTGTAAGAGTTTGAGATTTTTGTATTACAGATAAACTAAGGACTTTCATGCCAGAGATTCAGGCGTTAATTAAAAATGTTGAAATGCTTAGATAAGGGACAAAAGACCTTATCTTTCATAGTACTACACATATTAGGAACATCTTATTTGTGACTGTTATATTTTGTTTGTCCCTGACTGCAGAAATGCAAGAGACCCAGAGATAATGAGCTTAAATATCCACCCCACTGCATACTTTATAGGAATGGGTGTTAACCGTGGATAATCTTTGGCATAAGACTTCTTTCATTCAGTAAAAATCTGTTAAGAACAATGCATGTACCTACTTCCCATGATGAGTGTAAATAGAATATACTGAAAATATATACAAATAAAAATAAAAGTTACAATGAAGAGAAAAATTTACAAATACATAAAATAAAATAAAATATTGGCGTGCATATACATTTTACTCTTAGATTATATCAAGAACTAAAAGAGTTCTGGTCACATTTGTTCCTAAATGAGAAAGAAAATATATATGAGGGAGAAAAGATTTCTCACTCATCATAAAATTTACAGTTAAGATTCCTACAATAAAAGCATATTATCAAGAAATAAGCATTAAAATTTAGCGTGTCTAAGTTTTAAGTGACGTCATAGCCTTTGGAAGTGAAGAACAAATGAAAAAGTAATTTTTATATTTATGGACTGCAAATTGGTTGAAAGATGGGGCTTACCCATTCTGTTTTACTAGCTATTTTCCTGCAAATCATGTGAAGTACTTACAACATCTATATTAATGTCTATATTAATTCATTGTTTGGAATTATGTAACCACTAAGAATTATTGTATGAATGAAGAAATAGACACATTTAAAATGTATAATAATCTAAATTAAACAAGTGTCCAAAAGTGAAAGTAATTCTGTGGTTCAAACTGGAGTAAGTAGCTGTCTGCAAAGCCTTTAATCAGTATATCATTTTAGTTTTGAATTAGTGGATATTAAATTACCACTTTTTTTGGATGAATTTTAGTAGCTAACTCACATGCAATTATATGCTGTTGGATGTTGTCTACATGCTACATTGTTTTTATTTATGAAAATTAAACTTTGCATAATTTGCCTGTGTATACAAGTTAAATTTATAATTCTTATCAAATATGTATTTGAGAAGAATCACAAATGAGAAATTTTAAATGGATTTCATTTACATAGTTGCCAAATTAAATACATGTGTTAAATATGTATATGTATCTCTAGCATTTATGATCTGTTATATATGAAAACAATGTGTTTTTTTTCGGAATTTACTTTTATAACATGAAAGTGTCTGGAAATTTTCTCTATTCTAGGAATGGACTTCTTTTTTCTTGAGTTCTGTGATGTTACAGTGAGTTTTCTTCTCATAAGACACTGTATTGAAAATAAATTGTAGGTGTATACACGTGTGTGTGTGCACACACTAATGGTTGCATAGACTTAGTTTATATTTTATGCTAGTATACTTTTCTGTGATCCTCAAACAATATAGTTTGGGGATATACTGATAAAATCTACTATTTTACTTTAAAACCAGGCCATTCTGGAACCCAAAACTTTTATCATGAATTTTACTAAATTGTTTTTGCTCTAATTAGTGAAAGAAATTTTAAAAATTACGTTAGTGTATGTTTGCAATACATAAGAATTACACTAATTTTGAGGAATTGGTATATATACGTATCACACCTTGATCATCTTTAATCTACTTTCCCCTCCAACAGTCCTGCTCTGACTTTGCTGAGTAACTAAAAATATAAAAAATAATTTGTGGGAAGGAATCTAAATCTGAAGAATAGAAACTCATAAAAAGTTTATAAACTTGTTGTTACTTCACTCAACAAAATATATTGACATTCTGATAAAATCATTGTATTTTTCTTGTTATGGTACAAACATTTCTATTAAGGTCACATGGTAGGTAATCATATCATATATCCTCAAACAGTTTATGATGCTGTTTGTCCTAGTCCTGATCTTTCATTGTTTTCTGAACTGAATAGAGGTTTAAAATCACCTTTTGATTCCTCATCTGTCTCTGTTTCCACGTCTCAAATGGAATAAATACATCATTATTAATATGTAAATTACACATTATTCTTTATTTCCCGCTGTGATCTTTCAAAACTTAAGTATTTAGTAATGCTTATTGCCCTTATTTGCTACTATACTAATTCATATAAGTATTAAAAGTTCTTCCAGTTGTTGCATTTGCTGTTCATAGTTTGTGCTACACTTTGGGGATTCTTCATCTGACACGCTGCCTTCAATGGGTATCATATTTCAGCCACTCTTTTCTTGAGACAATTTATGATCTGAGCACTTTTAGAATTTTTATCACTTCAAAGCATTATTGATTGCTTTTTGATGGAAGTTACCAGATCATTGCCAATCGTATATCTGACATTGTTAAATTACTGATCTTCCGGTTACTTTGCTGAACTTTGTAGCATAATGACTTCATATGATTTAGTGAGCATTCAAAAACTGACTCATGATAAATGCCCATTTTTTTATTGGAGTTGAATGACTTGTAGAATGAACTTATTTGGGGAAGAGTTAAGTTAAGAGAAAAGAAAATGACACTCCAAATTGCTGCTGAGTATTTATGGTTCTTCCGATGCTGCACTAACTTAGAAATTGCTACATTTTCTTAGAGTGAATCTATAAGTAAACTGTTGTGGTTTAAATATGAAGTGTCCCCAGTACTCATGTGCTGAGGAATTGATCTCCAATACACCAGTACTGAGAGGTGAGGCCCAAAAGCCGTTAGATCATGAGGGCATTAACCTCATCAATGGAATAATCCAGCTGGAGGAATTGGGTCACTACAGGTTGGCTTTTAAGGAATTACTAGTCCCTGGCCCTGTCCTCTAGAGCTGTACCTTGCTCTCCTTATTGCCCAGCTGTCATGAGGTAAGCAGTTTCTCTCCACCTTTTTCCCTAAAGTTTTTACTTTGGAACCAGCCAACAATAGAGTGAAATTTCTGAAGCTTTGAGCTCAGAGAAACATTTCTCCCCTCAAGGTATTTATCTCAGGTATTTGCCACAAGAACAAAAAGTGGGTAAGACAGTAGTTGTCATTGGATCCATTTTGCAAATGAAGAAACCGTGGCTCAGGAAGATAAAAGTTGAACGGAATGCTCCAGATATTGAATTATGAATCAAAATTAATAACACAAAGTGACCCCAAAACTTATGATCATTCAAATATATTACAATGCTCACAAGGGTAGGATCACCTGTCTTCTTACTGCTATAAACAACTTAAAGGGAAAGGACACAGTAGTCTGAGAAAAGGCAATTGCCTTGTTATTTTTCACTATACTCTTCATTGCTGAACTCATTCTGTGTGTCTAATGGGTCTCTCTCTGGTTTTGCTACATTGTTCCAGCATGCTAGAGGAATCTGAACATAGTTTGAAAGAATAATAGTTTGAAGCATTAAAACAGCACTTTTGCCTTATTTCTCTTCTTCAACAAAGCTACTGATACCCTTTACCCTGGGGTAGGAGGAACAGTCCTTTCAGTTAATATTTTTGACAATAGATTTATTAAAAGCATGCACCACTGAGAGGTTTTTAAGATCGTATGGGAATCAGGACATGAAAGAGGAACTCAGATGAATCCTGAAGTTATGTAATATAAATGACATTAAGAATTCATTCTAACTTAAAGAAGAGGGAGCTGAGCTTCCCTAAACTTTGGGGTCCTATGAGCCTGTACTCTTCTGGCATTTGTCTGTAAATGATGTCAGTGGTCCATGATCTTATAATCACTCAATCATTTTATCTCAATGGTTCTAGTAGAGTAAGGACAGCCTTGTATTGTGGAGCATTTCAGGGGCTCCTCAGCACGATTAAAATGCAAAGAGAAGTAATCTGAAATAATTGTTGATACATTATATCAACTTGAGTAGTTTAGAAGCTTAACTAAGTGACTGGGCAGTTCTACACGCAGGGGATATGTCTTAGGATGGGTGTTCGTGCCCTAGAATGTTGTAATGATTGATTCATTGTGTTAATTTGAGAAGTTTATATGCTTAACTAAGGGACTCAGCAGGCAGCCAGGGTCTTCATTTTGTAAAACATCCTCAGTCTGTGCAAAAGCAGGGCCCTGAGATGGTTGAGTACAATACCAGCCCTAACAAGGAAGAGACTTGCTCTCTCCCCTTGCTACTTTTGCTGTCTTCACTGCCATGATTTGTTCCCTCTTTGCCACGCCATCCTGCCTGGGAGGCAGCTGATTACAACTGAAATCTCCACAAACTGTGAGCTAAATAAACCTTTCCTCCCTTAATTTTGAGAACTGAGTATTTTGTCTCAACAATGAGAGGAAAGTAACTAAGACACTAGCAAGACACAGTAGTAGGGAAGTGAAAGAATTTCTATTGTCTCAGAGATGCTTGCTTCTGTGCTTTCTGTACATAGAACCAAGCAGGAACTCACAGTAATTGAGAGGGTGCTGATGCACAGACCATGAAGTTTAAGAATAGGAGACATTATGGGTTCTGGGCTTTTTCATTACTAGAAAGCATTGGTTTAAAAGACTACCATTGCTAAAAATAATGTCAGGGTAAAACAGCATTCTTTTGTCACAGTAGTTGTTGGAAAAGTACTTTTGGCTCAACAGTCTTCAAAAAAAAAATCTCTTAAATCAGCTCCAGACTGTGGTTCACTTTCTTTATGTAATTTTCACAGGTCTCATTTTCAGTAATAAATGAACAACTTAGCTTGCCTGCTTGTGTGAGCACTGACTGTCTGTAAAGGGATCTGGATAAAGAGACGAAACACACACTTAAGAGAATGACTTTCTTTACTTTCCATGTGGTCCTTAGTCCCCTTCACTGAGCAAAGAGTCATCTCTTGAGATTAGTGTCAGGGCGAGTCCTTTGAGCAGAACACACAAACCGTGAAATAATATCTGGAGTTGGACCTAAAGAAATTTATGGGAGAAAGCAGAATATTCAACAAATAAGGAAAATAAAACACCCTTATCTTAAAGTGGTAATATTCATTACTTGTTTTATTACTCAATTAGTTATCTTCTTTCTGCACAGAAAAGTTCTCAGAAATACTCTCTTGTTTCTGTGAATCACGAATTGTGAAAGGGCATAACAGAGACACTAACCTGTGGCCCATGATTTTTAAGACCTTATCTGGAAGACTGCTGGATGAGATGTTAATAGAGTCTGAAGCTTCACTGGCACTCAGGACTGGAGGTTGACACTCTTTGCTCACTGGGGCTCTGCTGAGTAAGTATTGACCAGAATCCTCACATGTGACTGCATGTGGTCTGAGCTTCTTCCCTTCGTAATGGCTGGATTCCAACAGGGAGCAGCCTAAGAGACAGAGAGATACCTTACTGGTGCATTCAATGAATTATCAGCCTGAAATGCTAAGATCATTTTCCAGCATGCAGTGCCTGATGAAGATGGCTATTAATGCTAATTGTGTTATTGATAGAAGTATGTTGGTAATAATATTTTATACAGGGTCGCTGAATTCTAGTGCCTCACAAGAAGAGGGTGTTTGTCAGCTCTTTTGGGTAGCATCCTAGTGAATCTGTTGTTTATTTGAAAATCATTACCCTATTTTTTGCTACCAGCACATGGGCATTAGTGGGAGATTTTGACATGGAAAGAATATAACAGTGGAATCCAAAAGGGTGCTGATAACTTTTGACTTTTGGTTTAAGAAGATTGCCAGAACGGATGAACAAGAGTACTTTCACAGGAATAAAAACAAGATCATTCTGGGGATTCTTGGCAGTGTGCCTCCCACTTTCAGTGCAGTGACTTCATCATAGAGATTTACTATTGCCTTTGTTTGTGAGTACTTTGAATTGTGGTGTCCATACCATTCTGCTTTGAAGTAAAGTTTGTTTTGTGTGGATAAATGAACACTAATAATTTTCTTTTTTCAAATTAGAACTAATATGTGCAAATGCCCTTATCTTAAAGTGGTAATATTCGTTACTTGTTTTATTACTCAATTAGTTATCTTATTTCTGCACAGAAAAGTTCTCAAAAATACTCTCTTGTTTCTGTGAATCAGGAATTTAGAGAAGAGAATAGAGATAGGAAAAAGAACTAGAAAGAGTATCATTTGTGTTGTAGTCATGGGTTTTACAGAGAACAATTAGAATCAGGACATGGAGTTTACAATATTTTTATGATGGTCACCTAGGGTTACACAAGAAAATGTAGGAAATCTATGTACAATGTTAAAGACAGAATATTTAGCCAAGGGCCTGAATCCCACAGCAATGTCCCACATGAGTGCAATTGACCCAGTGCTCACAACAATGCCTCCCACGAGTCCAACTGGAAGGCTAGAGCCCACAAGAAGGACTCACGCCAGTCTCTTTTATGGATCTGTGCTGGGAAGGCCCAAAGGTCAGGGTGGAAGCCAGAAAGTCTATGCCAGCGGGGTAAAGGAGCTGTGCTGGTAGGTTGAGGGTTCTACGCTGGAACCGAGAAGTCACACTCACAACAACTCCAGGGCTGTCCTGAAAAGCACCACGGCCATCCCCAGCGACACGGAGGCCCCGAGCTCCTCCTCTGACAAGCACAGTCAAGTACATGCCAGGAAGCCACTCTGACAAGTTCATCCTGGAGACCAAGCGGCACATGTCTTCCTCTCCAGAGCCAGGAAGCAATGCTTGAGGTGAAGACCAAAGCTCCTCCAGGAGAACCAACGGCTCAAACAGTAACTCGTACTAGAACCCACAACACCTCAACACCTTAATGCAATTAATGTGAATACTTCTCCTTCTTCACGTTTCTATTTATGTTGGCAACCTTCCTCAAGTGAAACATCTACACTCAGCGCCATGCTGATACAATCCAGCTAGTGTTAAATTGACCACCAGTTTTCAATCCATAATAATTTGATTTAAAATTGGGGTTGTTTTCTTCTAATGAACTTAAGGTTCCTATTATAAATGCATGTGAGAGAACAGCCTCTTTCCAAAAAAGTCTTGCAGTGACCATGTCTCCCTTATCACTTGCTGTGAAGGAGAGTGTGACCTGAAATGATACCTGAGCAAATAATTGTTCTATTCTGCAAATATCCATCACTGTTAGGATTATCTTGATGTTCATTTAATATGTTATTCTAGCTTTCATCTCAGTGATTTTCTTCTGTCACACTATACTGTCGAAATTCTTTTAAAATGCTACAGATTTCATCCCTTGCTATTTCTTGTAATCCTAATAGATCCCCAACACTGATGCTATATCTGGATTTTTATAGGTCCTAGATGAACCACATATGTAAATATTTAAGTTTTTTTTAAATATATACCTATTGTTCTTTTGAACTGGATAGTATTATTTTTAGTAATCCTTTTCACAATTTTTCAAAAGCAAACCTTTTAAAAAATTTTTTGAATATTTTTACTTCCCTTGTCTTTTTGCAGAATTTCTTGCTTCCTTTCCTGCGCTCCTAACTTGAGGTGCACACCATTCTTGTACTCTACCACTGTACCACCACTTGCTCCATGTAAAGTCTATCTTTCTCAGCTTGTGGCTTTGTACAGAATGGGGACTATTTTGTACTCAAGTTTATCTCTTTTGTCTGTGTGATCTGGCCTTGTGCATGTTAGATTGAATACCTACCAAATGAACTGCATGAATAAACAACTTTCCCCTATCCTGACATGATGTGTACTTCCTTCTTCATACTGTAGTTTTACTGACACACTCCTTCTCAACTGTATGTAGGGACAATATTTTTATTGTTTTTCTTTTCCATTTATCTACTATGGTACAACAGAATATCCTGAAACTCGATGGCTTCAAGTCTATAATCATTTATTTATCCCTCATGTTCTGGGAATTTACTGAGCACAGTCTTAATCAATTTCACACAGTTAGCAACAGATGATGGTTTGCGTGGAAATTGTCATGAAAGCTTCTTCATCTACTCAGCAGTTGATGCTGGCAGTCACCACTGGCAGAGACCAAGGCTGGGGTGTTCCTAGAACACCTACATATGATTATTTTTATGCATAATGTAGGAAGTTAGTAAAAACTGGATAAAAAATGCTTTGTTGGATTTAAATTAAGCTTATATATATATATACCTATGAGAGTTTAATCATACTGCTCCATCACGACTATAACTCTCATTTCTTGTCTATCTTTTTAAATGTAAATCTCTCCATTCCCTAATTTTGCATTCACAGGTAATCCAGCCATTACATGAAATCACCGTCTTTTATCATCATCAACTTTTCTTTGCTACCCAAAATCTTATTATGAGAAAAATGTTTGACTGAGCCAAATACTTTTTTTAAAACAAAATTGTTCAAACTGGGAATGAAATGAAAGTTTCTCAGACCAATGAAAGGAATTTATGAAATACTCATGGCTGCAATAATGCATAATAGTAAGTGTGAAATCTTTCTTAGGTTAAAGACAAAAACAAAATGATACTTCTGTTTAACAGTTTGGTACCTCTGCATAACAGTTTATTAGAAGTGGTAGGCAGAACAATTGGGTTAAATAGTTAGTCAATCAATTAACAAATTAATTAAAAGTAAATAACTATGTTGAAAAATGAGAAGGGACACTCTTCTCAGATAACATGATATTATAGAAGGAAAATGTATATGTTTCATATCTAATATAAAAAACTTTATCTTTTTTTAAATGAAGAATTTGTGTTGACAAGCAAAGGGTAAAATTGAAACTGCTATTTGTTGCCAATGGGAATGTAAAATATTATATACTCTGTGAAATATAGTTTAGTAACATTTCAGAAGTTTAAATCTAGAATAAGTATACAATCTAAAATAATTCAACTTTTTGGTATATACTCTCCAAAGTGTACAAGAAATAGTCATACAGGCATTTTCACCACCACCAGATGACAGAAAATTACTGTCTATTAATGGAAAAGTGATTAAATAAAATATTCTGAAAATATTACTCACTTTAAAAAAGAAATAAGCACTTGAAGAAAATTAAGAAGCTAGTCACAAATACATATACTTTATTTTTTCTTTTGTGGAAAAGCATTTAATGATTTTTCAAATAAGTGCTAGTGGGAGTATGGGGTTTATTTCCCTTGTCAAATTTACTGGACCATGGAGTAACCATATATGTTGTTAAAATTATTCCCTGCATATCTATAAGGATAATATTTAAAATAGCAGCCATGTAAAAACAATGGTGCCTCTGCATGCACAATATTCGACAGCCCTTACACAATCTGTGGAAGGCTTGAATAGGATGAAAGATTTAGCAAGGCGCAGTTTTCTCTGTCTGACCATCTACTCCAAATCTTCCGGCTCAGACTGGAATGGATACAATCAACCCTCCTGGATCTTAGCCTGTGGGATGCCCACTGGAACTGGGATGGTGCTTGTTAACTGCAGAGCACAGAACTTTCCAGGTTTTATAACTATGTGTGCCAGTTTCTTTCAGTGAATTCTATCAGTTCTGCATCTCTGAGAAACATGAGGAGTAACAGATTAATGGATTCAGGGTCTCCTTCAAGGATGATGAAATATTTTGCAACTTTGAAGTTATTGTTGTGAAACACTGAAACAGTATAAAGTACTACTAGGCTTATGCATGTTAAAATATCTAATTTTATGTTATATGATTTTTTTCTAATGAAAAATGTATGTTTAATTGACCTCAAGCAGTGGCATATTTGCTTTACTATTATAAGGTACTATTTCAACTCCATGAATGGGATAATATCATGAAAAAACAAAGGAAATGGAGCAAATGTGAATTCTTTTGAGTTTTCTTAAAAGATCCATCAGGTCTTTGTATTGAAAGTTGAATATAAACGGTCTCATTACTGTGGCACTTTTGAAATATTGACTTGTAGAAGAAGCTTAAATCCTCAGGTATTTGTTTTCCAGCACAGAAAATGTAGACTCAATATCCATATTTTTCTTCTTTCCTCTTTAGCACATAGACCATTTTGCTGGAAAATAACAACTTTTGTTTTCAGAGGAAATGTTTCTACCATTGGTAATGACATTTAATAGGTGATTCTTTTTCGGAGTATTTCTTCTTTAGTATTCTGCTAATAATACTGTAACTCTTCCCACTGAGAATCTAGATTAACTCTGTATCCCTAAAAGGCATACCAGACCTCAACTGTCTCTCTGAATAGCCTAACTTGATTTGTCACCTTGACTGAGATTGCACTGAAAGTGAAGAGAGACCTCCTGATTGATTATGTTGGGATAACAGGCATTCACTTGGACTGTTACCTCCAAATCACACCCTGTAATCTCTTGGTTTTGATAATATGGACAAGTATATTAAGGTTTTTGTTGACCAGTTTATAGAAGCCAGTAGTTCCGAATTTATACTTTCCACGTTAAGGTAAACAATTCTTAGTTTTAATAATTGGGTCCTATTTTTCATGCAAAAGACTTTTGATACATACTGTATCTCAGGAGTTCTGATAATTTCTTATTGGTAAAACAATATATGGTCAGTATACAGACTAATGGTAACCAGAGTGAGTGTCCTGCTAAAGGTAATATTGTACAGAGAATTAATTTCTTTTTCCTCCTGGAAAATAGACTCTGCATCACTTTTGTTTCAAAGCTGCCTGACCTTGTTTTTCTGAAGGTGCATGAGTGTTGTCATGCTGATTCTGGAGAATTCTTAGTACATAGTTAAGGAAAAGCTATTCGCTGGCTTAAGGATAGAACTATAAAAGCCATTTGGAGATACTTATAATGAATAAAGAATGAAACGATATTTCCCCAAATGACACACATGATCTTACACAAAATGACCCTGCTTCTAGTCTCACTTCTTTGTTTCTGAAAAACAAAAATCCTTAGCTACTATTAAATTTGTAAGCACCACAGAAGACTGTATAGACAGGTGTAGTGTTTTTTGTTTTGCAATTCTATCAGTGTGATTGAGCTGGGATTGTTTTACCAATCAATCTCAAGTTACTTTATTCATAGTAACAAATATATGTTTTATTTATTTTTTGCACAGTGAGGTTTCTTAAAAAGGCTGGTCAAAAATTTCTTAATACTTATATATAGCAGAATAAATATCTGAGAAGAGGTAGGTTAGTTAGGAAGAAAAATGAAAACTTGCTGAGAGTTACTACCCCTCTCCATACAGTATGCAGAGCTTGTGGTAAAGAAAACAGGCTATTGGTAGAGGGGTCATCAACTGACACCTCTCTAGAACCTCAGTGATAGTTCAGATCATATCTCTTTGTATATAAGAAAGCTATGTACATATAATTGAGAGTTCAGTCCAAACAGTGCAAGAATAACAAATTTGGTGAATGCTGTTGACATATTAGATGAAAATAAAATTTAATTTGTGCTTTAATATATACCAAATGAATGTCAAATGGAATAAAACTTTAATAAAGAAAATAAAAACAACTACAACCTTGAAAGAATGTGTAATAGAAAATAATCATATTCGGATAACCTGGAGTCATAAAATTAAAGCTAAAAACATTTGATGTGTGGAAAAGTTGTCATATGTAGTGACAGTAGACAAAGTTTTGGTACAAATATGTCCCTGTTGTCAAAAATGTTATAATTTTATATATAATTAGCTTTTACAGCCTTTTAAAAAGAGAAACAAAAAATTGGACAACATGTGTTAATGGGTTATTTTAAAAATATTCATAATGCCTTAGAGTATATAGATAGAGAAATGTCTTTAAAACTCAGAGAAATACTAAGCAACAAGTAATTATGTTTTAAAATACAGAAGACTTCACTAAAGAGCAAAATTACCAACTAATTGAATGATTGCAGAAAAATGGTTATTCTCATATTGATAGCAGAAATTAGATTTGTTCCATCCTTTCAGGAAAGCAGCCAGTGAGATATATTAACTTGTGTACTGTACATACATCCTGATTCATATATGGTGCTTTAACATAAAATGACATACTGGGAAATTTGTAAATGACAGAAATCTATTTTCTTGCATTGTTGTGACTAAGAAGCCCAAGATGAAGGCACCAAAAGATTCTGTTCTCTACTTGTCTCTTGTCTACTTTTGAGGTGGTCCCTTCTATTCTGCGTCCTCTGAGGGCAGGGACACTTGATCCTCACCTGGAAGGAGGTGGAAAGGCAGGTGAGAGCTAATTGCTGTGTGAAGCCTTTTTGAAGTAAGCTGTAATCCCCTTAATGGGGAGGAGCTCTCATACCCTAGTCATATTTAACGATCTCAACTCTTAATGCCATTTTACTGCCGAAACAGGAAAGGAAGGGGACCCAGTGAAACCATAGCAATTTGTTTCTTGACCATAACAATTTATTTCTTCCCTCCAGAAATCCCACTTCAGGAAATCTACCCCAAATAGATAAAACTGCAGTATATAACAACCACTTGTAATTACAATACATTTATAATGGAAACAAAGCACTAATAAAGTGAATGACTATCAGCAGGGGAACAATAAACTTATAATAAATGAATTTGAAATATCCCAACTATATTTTGAGGAATTTACATAGGATACCAATAGTGTGACAAACAAAATAAGTATAAACTGTAAAAATATGATTTAATTTTCATAAAATAATTTTATGCATGTATTTGTGATTATGTGCCATATTTTATTTTACCTAAAGAAACATTGATTGCAAAACAAACTGTCATTTAATGTATGACAGAACAGTAAAATATCTGTTTTACTGATACAGGAATTGAACTTAGTACCTTGTACTTGCCAAGCAGATGCTTGTGCCACTGACTTATATCCCTGGTCCAAAATATATCTTAACATTAAAATAGAGCAGGAAATATTTTTCTCTCTTAGAAAATTAACTCTCATGTAAAGACTTTACTGTGTCAGTTTTCAATTTGAAAGCATAGATATTTTGGATTTTTGGTGAATGATTTTATCTGAAATCCAGAGCACTGGATTTTCTCTTCTTTTCTTTTTTCTTTTCTTTCTCCTCCTCTTCTCCTCTTCCTCCATCCTCCTCCTCCATTGTCATCAATGTCGTCTTCTTCTTCTTCATCTTCTTCTTTTTCTTCTTTTGATTTTTGATACAGGATCTCACTGTGTAGCACAGGATGGTCTTTAACTCATGGCAATCCTCCTACTTGGAAATATTGCACTGGTTTTTCTTAAATGAGGATTCCAGTATTGTTTTCAAGATGTCTTTGTTTATATCTATGTATATGTCTATGCCTATGCCTATGCCTATGTCTATGTCTATGTCTAGAGAAAACCATGGTCAGGTGCAGAGGAAGCTCTTATACACTCTAAAGATTTGCTATATCTACACAGATGCTGATACATGATGTGGATAGAGAAGAAGGTGTATCAGAAAGAAAAGCAATAATGCAATTCAAAATGCAGTCACCAAATGTGTGATATAACAGTTTTCTTTGTTATTATTACATTTGTGTATTTGTAGATAAAATTTTGAAAAGAGTTCTTAATGATTTCTATGTGTTCTATACAGATGAGGATGTTTAAAACATTTGAAAGGATTTGATAAAAAAGTACATAATGTAATTTTAGTTATTATATGACTAAAATGTAAAGTTATGATATGAGTGTATGACAAATAGAAAATATTATTCTTTTTATTTCTTGTTTACCTTTGTGTAGACGGTCAGTCATTCAAGATAGTTTGTGGAAAAAGTAGTTCCATGAGTATTTCCAGAAAAAAACACTTTAATATTTTTTTCAGATTCACATTGTTTTGTGGCATCCACAGTGTTTTATTGTACTGATTGTTATTTTTTAATATTTGATGAAAGAACCTTTGTTGTATTACTCATTATTATCTCCTAGAATGTGTGTTCCATGGAACAGAGAGAAATCGGTTTAGATCACTAACAGAAACTAAAATGATGTGGATCTACCTTTTCTAAAATCTCCAGTGGAGAAAGCCAAGATTTCTCTTGATATTTCTCTTGATATTTTTAAAGCAGCATTTTACCAAGGACTTGCTTTATATCCTTATATCCTTTATATCCTTAAATCTTTTATATCCTTTATACCCTTTTTTAAAAAAACTTGTCTCATCCTTACACAATGACCAAAATATTTAAAATAAATGGATGCAATGACATCAATAATAAGCAAGGTATGTATTTATACAAGTAGTGAAATTCTAACCGTAATACATGTGTTAACTTTATCATTTTTAACAAGGCAGAAAGATTCATTTGGTGGTCTTAGGAAGAAGGAACTACATCTGAGACTGCCCGAGTAGCCCTCTCAGGAAATAAGATCTTTTATAATTTTTCAAGTGTTGGCTTTTTAAAAGCCACTCAAGCTCTATTGACAAAGAAAAGTAGTATAATCAGACTCTCATGATAAGGGCTAAAAAATGAAAATTTTCCTGAGAGAGGTCAGAGAGGTGGGGAGAAGCTAGATACATTTTAAAAACAAGAGACTTTTGGTCCAGGGTTTTCTGCCTCAATGACAGGCATCCAACTTTCTTTCCCGAGAAAGGGAATGAAAGGCTTATTTTGTTTTGAAATTGAAGGGCAAGCGGGCAAGTCATCACTCGAAGGAAGCTCTGAGGAAATGGTGGAGTTGAAGGTCAAGATCTGAGACGTGTTGTTAGTCAGACTGCCGGGTATTCAACATTAAATGACTTCAGTTACTTCTCTTTAACGTCCAGACGGTCTAGTTTAACGCAAACATCAATTTTTAGTAATAATACTGCGATCCTATAAATTTAGTTAAAAGCAGCCTGCTGTACTGGCGCCATGGCTTGAATATCGTGCTGTCTTGAAATTTTTTCTAGCAATCACTTAATTGATTACCTCACATAAATTTGTAGGCTATAGAGAAAATCCAGGCAAAATATTTGCCAAAATGTAACATGTATGTTTTGTAGTTTAATCCTCATGAATCTTCATTCTGATCTGAAACCACTGTGGAAAATCCTTGTTGCTTGTATTCCTATCTGCATTCTGGCTTTCTGAGCTCTCACCAAAATCACCCTCTAGGCTCTGCCGGTAGGTTCTAGGGATTCTTGAACATGCATCTCCAAACCTTTCAAGGTGTCTCCTTGCAAACGAGTTCCAAAGGCTTCTGCACCCCATGGTCAATTACAGGCACAGCAGCAACCTACCTTCTCTAATGCAAAGGCTCTTCCTTTTTTAAAGCAAAACAGAAAAAAAGGATAGAAATGATACAGAATCTCAAAAAAGAAAAAAAAAAATAGGGAATTGACTGAGATACTGTTATCTCAGAACTAGTTGTTCAGGTTACAAAATCTACGCCCAAATTGATCAATCAAATGACGACAGCATAAACCGTTCTTTTTGATGAACTAAGAGAGATTAGTAGGATAGTCATCTGTCTGGCATTTCATATGCATGCATGCACTTATATGTTTACCAACACGCATATAATGTTTTGCTTTCTTCCTTTTCCCCATTCCCCTATCCCAGTAGTTCTGCCCTTTTGAGCACTTTCTTTTCCTTTCATTATTACAATTATTAAACACCTTTTTCATCACCAGGACAAAATACTTGACATAAACAATTTAAAGGAGAAAAGATTTATGGTGCCTCATGTTTTCAGAGTTTTAATAGATGAATGATTGTTTGGCTTTAAGGCAGCAGTGTCCTGGCAGAGAGGCATGGGGAGCGGGTAGCTGGTCACATCACGCAGCTGAGCGGCAGAATGCAGGGAAGAGCCAGAGAAGGGGAGGACAGGGAGCAGATGTCCACTTCGTGTTTCTAACCCTATGACCTCACCCAGCAACCACCGACCAGTCTAATAATTTAAACACAAGATGGCCCCAAATTGCAGTTTTTCATTCATTTTTATAAGAGAATATAACAGGGAATATAAAAACATACTTTTTGGAAATTTATTCCGTGCAAGAATCAATCAACCTGCCAGCCAAACCTGGAGAGTCAGTAAACAAATATGGGACTGGATTGATACTCAGGGCAAACAGTTAAGTGACTAAAACTCAGATGTGTGTGTGTGTGTGTGTGTGTGTGTGTGTGTGTGTGTGTCTGTTTTCTCCCCCTTAATCTCTTAGGTATGTGTCAATCCAGTGAAATTGACAATCAAGATTAACTATCACAGCACTGAAATTTGGAAAGGAACTCTGGAAAATTTCGTATGTACTGTACTTTGAAACAGAAATAAATAGAACATGTGCTCTTTCCTTTCGTTACACTGATGGTGTTAAGGATGTTCTGAATATGTAGATGGACTTTTATGGTTCCTGCAGTCAGTGATCATCATTACCATATATGATTTTAGCATGTACTTAAAGTAAACATCACCACCAGTTTACAGGAGCATCCTTACTTATGCAACTATCTATGTCGAAAAAATATCAAGGGACAAATAGTAATTAGTTCTGAATCTTCAATATGTGTGTACTGGCATTCTTTGAAAAACAATGGATTTTTGAGTAAAAATGACCTGAATTCAAGTTTTGAGTTCAACACTTCTTATTTCTGTAACCAGAGACCGGTTATTTTTAGAACTACAAAAATTTCTTCATGAAATGGAGATGATAAGATCTGCCATGAGAAGGGTGGTATAATTCCTCATCCTTGAGGGTTGGCAATTCCTCATTCTTAGGCATCCAGCCATTTTCTGCCACTAAACAGACTCTGCGAATCTAAGTCAATTTGATGTTTCTGGTTTTATTGCTGCCTATCTATCACCCATAATTCCCAAGGAGTGTGTGGAGATGTGCTACGCCAAACTCTGGGAGGTACATCAGGGCATTTTAAAGGGTTACAAAAATGTAACAATATTTGACATGTTAAACTCCGTATGAATTATTAACTTAAAGAAATTCACATTTCCCTCAATCGCTGTACATTCTTTTTCAGTAGTATCATTTCTTAGGGAAGAGTTACTAAGTTACTAGAATGTAACTACTTCTTAAATTGTTGGGATCTAACTACCTGATAAATATAACTGTTTTGTACTGAGCTCTGATTCTTCAAGAATGTGTCAGAATCTGTTATGGGGATTTCTCATGAGTACTCTGGAAACAGAATTTCTGGATCTGCATTCTTAACAAGTTCTATAGTTGGAAAAAAATATAGAGAGAGCTAGAGATAAATCTATGTATATCTCTATCTCTATTTCTATATCTATATATCTGTATATCTATATTTATATATCTATCTATATCTACATCTATCTATATCTATATCTATATATCACATCCACGTTTTTTTCCACAGGCATAATGTATTTATCTTTATTTGAGACCAACGTTTTCTCTAAAAGATCTTTTTTGCACGTTTCAGTCACCTCCTTCATCTTTCTGTCTTTAAAGAAATAGTAGTTGTAGAAAAATATCCAGGAGGCTAAGAGCTGGAAGCAAATTCTCCCTGTTATCTTTGTTTATGGGAACAACCAGGTAGTATTAATTTGTCACCTGGTGATGTTAATTACCAGCGAAGCATTCGGATTGTTTCTTTTTTTCTTAGCTCTCAGCTTGATCCCTGAAGTTTCAGCATGGAGTCAGGAAGCATTTAATGGAAAGTTAATCAGCCACATCCTCCCAGTTCAGAAGTTATTCCCTGGTCTTGGCCCATGCCCGGAACACCAGGGTATCCGTGTAAAGTAGGGAAGCAATTATTTACAGAATGCTTCCCCGAGGGGTTGAAAGAGGTAATAACCTCCAAATGAGACCTTCTGGAGTCCTTTGGAACCACTTACACACCACAGATAGAAAATCCTGACTCATTATGTTTTTAAATATTTGTTTATTCTTGTCAATGGAAAAAATACAAATAAGAAAAGAAGTGGTTCTCTTTGAAAAGCCAATGAAGATTTTAAAAATTCATTTAAGAGCAGTAAAACCCTGTCTATATTTGTGCAAAATGATTTGGCATACAAAGACACAGGTAATCTGGATTTGATTTACATGTTAATGTTTCTACTCTTAATGATTACTTTATAAAGTATCTGGCAATTGATTTGCTAAGATAACTCTCATTTATTAATTTGAAGTGTCTTGCACAGCATCTGGTATTTGAGGGAAGGAACAGAGGGAAATCTGCTTGCTATACGGAGAAGATTCTGGTAGCTTTGTGGAGAACGGTGGTCTCCATCAGAGATTACAATTTCCAGTTGTCTGGTGACTAAACTGCTTTTGGAAGATGATATCATGTGGTGAGAAGGCTCAAGCTTTGGAGTCCATCTGGTCTGAAGTTCCTCTGCTCCTAGATAAAATACTTCCCTTCTTTTAACTCTGAAATAATCCATGTATAATTTAGACAAAATGATACCAACTACACAAAGTGTTGATTTTTTTTGAATATTTAAAAATGAATCCATGTACCCATCCCCAGCTACTTAGCCTCGCTAGAATAATCACTCTCATCCTTTATTGAGGGATGTTTTTTTCCTAGTCTTCATTTGCTTCTGCCATGGTGTTCTTTCTCAACTCATTTCTATGCTGTAACTGAATATAATTGTGGAAATAAATAAAAACAATCTATGTACCCCCAGTGGCTTAAATGTTTGTAGTGGATCACCTGATACTTAAATGTATGAAACCCTTTCTCATCTGCTTCCTGATAACTTTATCTTCTATGATTCCTCACAGAAGTTCTGCCTTCCAGCCACATACAACTTCTACAGCTCGCTCAGATGTGACAGACAAATGACTGAAACAAACCTTCATATTAGACATTTTCTTTTTTCTGGAAATCTCCTCTGGTGCTTGTTGTCTGGTGATCTGTTTCTTAGTTTCTCAGGATCAGAATAAAATCACTTCTTTGGGAAATTTTCTCTTGTTCAGGGAAATTTTAGTGATCATTTAATGTATTCTTATATCACTTTGTAAATATAGTTGTTGGGTATATTTTCTACATTGGAATGTATTGAAAATTTCAGTCAGTGTCTTTCTTGGGGTCATGAAATTTCAGGTCAGCTCTATCTTATGTTAAAGAAAGATGATTGGTATTGTTATCCATAAATTCTAGATAGTTCTTAATCAAATTGTTGTGTAATTAAATGTTATTAAATTAAAAATATCTGTAATTGACACCTAATAAATTCACTTCTGTTATATCATAATATGACTTATCAGCTTATGCTGAATGGTTAATTCATTCATTCATTCATTCAAAAATATTTGAATTATTACCATGTGCTAGTTACTCTTGCAGACACTGGACATACAGAAACAAAAATACACAGGTCTTATTTAAAGCATACATAAAACAAAGTTTAGGTATCAGGCACATGATGTTTTTGATTAACTGTCAAATTCAGTGAATTACCTTTTGATATTGAGGAAACCAAGGCTCATGGTTAAATATGTGCTTGAAATGCAGAGGGCTCTTTGAAACAAATCCAAATTACTGGGAAAGATGAATCTTGATGGGAAGTTTTGACCAAGTTTTATCAAATGCATAAACCTAGTCAAAACTGAGCTGAGAAAATATGTGAGAGTCTTTTCAGCTAATGTGGCCCTAATGGACTCATGGATAATTTCTCCCACTCCATGAACTCTTAAGTGTATTACACATGTTATGCACTGAATATTCCATGTGCGAAACCCTAACCCTATGATGTGTCACCATGGGCAAGTGGGATCTTCAGAAGGTGATTTGGTCAGGAATGTGGAACCTTTGTAAGTAAGATTAGCTCCCTTATGAGAAGAGACAGAGAGATAGCTCTGTTTCTCTGTTTTCTACCATGTAAGGACATACTGAGGAAACACCACTTGAAAATCAGAAAAAAGATTTTTTCTAGATCTTGGATCTCCCAGTGCTTTGATCTTAGATTTGTATCCTCCAAAACTGTAAAAAATGCATTTCTGCTATTTAAATACTCAGTCTGTGACAATTTGTTACAGCTCAGACAGTGCACATTTCAAAAATGGCCACAGGAAAGAAACAGGTCTGTTCTTTGTGGGTCCTAACTGCTTGTGTTGACCCAGGAAATAATTTGCTATGCAGGTACCATAACACTCAAGGGGGGTAATGCTTACTGATGCTCTTCCTGTGAATAACATGCAAGAAAGGGAACTATAATCTAACTCCTTAGGATTTAACTAGTAACTCTTAAATCCTAGTTGCTAAGGTAGGAGCTGGGATTTACTCATGAAAAAAGTCCATGAAGTTTTTTGTTCTTCCTAAAGCTTTCATTCTAGCTTAAGAGACTAATACTTAAAAAAAATAGTCAAGTCTGTATTAAGCAATACTTTAAAAGATGCAGTAGCAGATCATTGAAAGGTGTTAAGAAAAAATGAAACATAAAACCTCACCTGTTCTATAGTTAGAGAAAAAATCAAAGGTGCTTATTGGAGGAATCCTGTTTTAAAGGTGAGATCTAAATGTGGAAAGCGTTACTCAGGTAAAGTGAGAGATTGGGTGTGGAAGCACATGAAGCCATAGTCAAATGTCTGGAAAATATAAGATGAGGTTTTTTTTTTCTTTCTTTTTTTTTAAAAGCCATGTTGTTGACAGGGTGAAGACAATGGTAAATTGGTTCAAAATGAGGACAGCTGAAAAGGCAGGAAGAAAATCAAGGTGAGCTGAGTCATGTTCCTTTTTTTTTCAGTTCCTGTGCTAAGTACTTTATGGACACCACCCAATTTAATTATCACAGAAGCTTGTACAAATTAATATCTTTCTGTGACAGTTGAAGGAACCCAAATCAGAGCAGCTAACATAATTAGTCTGGGATTTTTTTTTTTTCAGGTAAAAGTATGCTTGGATTCAAATCAAGTCTATATGATTGCAAAATTGTGATTCTAATTATTATTATTGTTAAACCATGATATTGCCTGTATATAAAGCATACATCAATCATGATTTTTATTTGTTTACCAATCCTGAGAACCAAAGAAGAATAATTCTCCAGGTTTTGATCTCATAGCACATCTACTCTTCTTTTACCTAATATAGCTCATAGAATAAGCTGCTCTACAAACATACAGAGAAGGGCTGTCTGGTGGTCCTAGGCCTGGTGCTCAAGGGCAGATTGCATGTTCCACAGGGACAGAAAACTCTTCCACCTACAGAGCCTTCGCCCATTTTAAGATTATGAATTCTAATGTTATGTCTCTGTGAAATGGAATGACTGCCTTTCAAAGCCTCTCTCAGGACATTACATCCACATTCTGTTTCTATATTCAAATACGGTTTTCTCCAGCAGGAAAAATCATCTTACTAAAGGAAAAAATAAATGTGCCTCACTCCCACTATTCTGAGACACAACCATCTCCCAGGTCACTGTCAGTTTTTTTTTTTTCCTTTCTTTTTTAAGTACAGGATCCAACATTTACACAAATGAAAAAAGCTGTGTCTGGAATAATAATTTCTGTAGGCTCAGCAAGACTATTCTTCACCACATTTGTGTTTGAAATTACAGTCAAACTGAGTGAGCTCCTCCCTCCCCTCTGACACAGCCTCTGCAGATGGTGAATTATGGCTAAATACCAAAGTGTTATTTAATGCAGCCAGGAAGGAATGGCGTGAATGATAGCCCATTACCACTTTGTGCTCAGAGATGGGTCTCCAAGTTCAAGGCTATTCTTTTAGCCATGCCAGGAAAATTACACAGGCCCCTACTAGTTTTTATAACCCCCTTAGGCAATGCTGGAGCAATAAACATGATGAGAATGAAACCTTGCCATGTGTATCTAACAGCACCAAGGAGAATGTCTAACTCAGTGCTGACACAGCACTCAGCTCATGTTAAAGGTTCAACACCTTGTTCTCTCTACGGTACCTCGTTCTAGGCAGGAGCAGACTGTGTGAGCACAGCTCCCACTTCCCAGGCATACGTTATACAGTTAAGCCCATGCTGTCCTGCCAAGAGGGAGTGAGAACTATAAACTAAACTCACGCTGATGCAATATGGGGCTGATTGATGTGATCTCTAAGTAGCTGCTCTGGGTAGGATACATGGTATGCCTTTATCTACCTTCTATGAGATTTCCACCTCTAACTCTTTACTAATGGATCTTTAAGCATCTGTGAGGACTGGCTAGTTGAATGTGACTCTGTCTTCCCCAGTAGATGGGTCTTTAAATGGGCACTTGCCTCAAAGGAAGTCAAGCTGGATGCTCGTGGAGTAAATTGCAGTAAAAGTTCAGACCAATGGGTCTAATGGGCACTCAGATATTGTAGAATTATAACTTGAGATATGAAGATAATTGGAATGTTGGCAGAAGTATATCTGTGAGGATACACAATGCATAGCTTCCTGAGGATAATCACAGAGAGAGAGAGAGAGCAGTAACAAACTCTTGTTGTGAAAGCATGGAAGAGATTCTGCAGACAAAAGAAGACATATATTTGGTGTGAGCTGACACTTTAGTTGCTAATCAAGGTTTTCAACTCTCTGAGTTGTGACTGCAGAGCTTTTCTTGTATTTTTATGCTCTTATTATGCATCTTTTCTCAAGATCTTGTAAGCTCATAACTATGTGGTCATCTTCACTTAATGATACTCTGAAACACAGAGAAGGCCCTGCTTTAATATTTTTGCAGGGTGTTTGCAATCATTTTACTCTAAAATATTTTTACTCATACAGTGAATACTCATTGCCTCTGTAACTTGAGTAACTTTTCAAGTTTTTATAAACAAAACACTATAAATAACAACAGAAATAAAAATATGTGGTAAGACATAGTCAAAGCAAACATACCTGGTGTCTCCAAAGAGTTTTTGCTATGGAGTATCAGTGGGGTGTACTGTCATTCAGGACTCTATTTTGCATATTCAGCTAACAGGAATACTGTCTCTCTACTGCAATAAAATATGTGTTCCTATTAATAAAGAAGATCTTTCTCCTTTAGTGTTTCTGATGAGTAGTAGTATGTAGCAAAGCCTAGTACTGGGAAGGACAAAAGCAGACAAAAAAATTGTCTTTACATGACAAAGCATTATAGTTCTTTCCTCCTAACTGTAGGGTTACATGCTAAGGCCCCTGTCAATGTCTGAATTGACAGATATGCCAAAGCTTACATTTATTATGCTTTTTTCTATGCACATATACTTAAAATGAAGTTTAGTTTAGGCACAGTTAAAAATGAACAAGAGTAGCAGATAATAAGTAGAACAAATACAACAAACAGTGCACTAAAAGTTATTGCAAATTTATCAATTATTCCTACAATTGCCCATTTTATATTTTTGTACCATGCTTGATCTCAGGTAACTGAAGAGTAGGAAGCAGAAACTGTGAATAAGTAAATATTATGTAATGGAATGAACCCTTCCTCCTCCTCCTCCTCTTCTTCCTCTTCTTTTGACTTAGAAGAGGAGTAGAAGAAATATTGGCTTTAAATTCAACTTGGATCCAACTCTATCCTTGTGATTCAGTTTATGTCTATAAGTCTCTGATATGAGGTGAAAAAATCTCTGTAATTAGGGGCAGGTATTCTGTAGGAAACTACTTGTAAGAAAGATAAAAGATAATTCACTCTGGATGGCAGATCAATAGAGCAATATGAGAGAGAAGATCTCATATGCAAAAAGAACTCCTTAAAACACCGTCACAGAAAAAGCACTGCCCCCTTAATCAGCCAATATATTTCAATTTCTTAGTTGCCCAGGAAATAGTTCCTGCTCCAGTTCTAGTTGCTTCTGAGTCTTAGATACAGCTGGTCACCAATGAATAGAAGTTCACTACGATGCACATTGTAAAAACCAATCCCCAGTTGGCAGGCCATTCTGCCTCTGTACTTCCCACTTGCTTATCCCATTTAAGCCCTAGATTACCAGAGGTCGGGGCCTGATATTTTGAGAATGATCCAGACAGTACCCATTGATGTAAATAAATCTGCCTCCAAATCCTAGGTGTCATTTTGGTGTTTTTGCTTGCCATTGCAATACCAGAATTTAGTCGCTAGAAATCTTAAATGCTACCTTATATGGAAAAAGAGTCTTTGTAGAATCAATTACATTTAGCACTTGTAAAAGAGAGTTTGTTCTGGATTACTTGGGTTGACCTTACACTTAATTCCAAGTGCAAGAAGACAATGTGACCACTGAGGGGAGATAAGAGTGTTGTAACCATAAGTCTAGTGAAAGCCACTAGAAGCAAAAAGAAGCAAGGAAATGGATTTTGTTCTAGAATCTCCAGGAAATATGGCCCCACAGACAACTTTCTATGGCACAGTGAATATGACTTTGGATTTCTGGTCTCTCTCTAACCTTAGGGAAATAAGTTTCTGATCTTTTAAGCCACCAAGTTTCAGATAATTTTCCATAACTATCAAGGGACTCTACTAAAACAAGAGGAAGCATTCAGAAAAATGGATGAGAAAGGCAGTGGAAACTGAAGTGTGGGGAATCCACTATGTCACCAGGGGACTCTACAGATGAAAGCAATCTCGGCTCAGATGGACAGAATGGTAAGTGTTCTTTAATCCCTGGAAATATTTTTTGGGAAAAAATAATCTATGAAAAGGCTGGACATTGTATTAGTCAACAATATTTTTAAAAATGCATATTTAGAGTATTTCTATAAATAAGCAATGAGACCCAACACTTGGAACATTAAGCTTATGATAGTGTTTTGTTTTGTTTTGTTTGTCTTCAGATTTGCTGGAGGATCCAGGTGAATTTTATTTTGTAACTTTTTTTATGGTAAGTTGGTCAATACACAAAGTCTTTAGATAAGAAAATAGTTGAAAGGTAAAGAATCTTATTAAGATTTTTTTAAGCAATGCTTGGCATTCTTCGGGCAGGAAAGTGAATTCTGGAGGTAGAGTTGCTTTAAATGTGCAGGGTTGGTTCCAGCCCAGGCTCCTTCCTCTGGCACTGTCCTTCAGAGTTGCTGATCTGGGCTCCCGATACTGCAGCCAGGTGCCATGACTCACCGTTCCTGACTCAGCTTATACTTCGAGTTTTCAGGTTGGCTAGCCAACCTAAATTAGGTCTTTCTTCTTCAACTCTATAATGCCACTATTTCCTAGTCATTTAGAATACTTAGGATAAATGGACCACGTGAATTTCCAGTTGATGTTATTTGTTTGGTGTCTTTTACTTGTCCTTTATATGCTTAATGATCCCTCCCCTCATTGCTATTCTATTCCATTATTCTGTTATGGAAATAGAACAAAAGACTTGGAATGGTAGAGTCTATAATTTTGTTCACTACATAGAACCTTTATGACTAGTTCTTAGGCTACTGCCCAGTTACAGCTATCAATTCATATACCCCAAGACAGCAGTTCCATATGACTTGTTCTTAAACCCTCAGCCCATGAAATCTCCCTAAATTTCTCCCTTGATCCCAACATATAACAGTAAAAGCTCAGTACATTCTACCTTCTATATATTGAACAAGGCATTTTAGCATCTTAATGCCTAAAATAATTGGTGAAACAAGTTTCATGATGGGCAAATGTCTACAAAATGAAAATTAGATCTCATATACAATTTTTTTTAACTGGAAAAGAGATTTCAGAAATTCTTTCTCTTAAATCTCAGCAAACAAGGGAAACTGGTTTCTTTCCCTGCTTTGGTTCATGAATCATTTATTCTCTTGTGCTCTTGCCACTTAGACATTCTGTCAGGCTGTATTACTTTTTTAGTGCACTCTAACTTGAGCAATACTTATTTCAGCCTTGAAAATTAGTGCAGATCTTGCTTTACAAAAGGAATGTAAGTGACTTCAGGAACAATGAATCAGCTAATGATAGAAACAAAACTGCAGACTCATTCTTTTAACTTTATACTATCTTGTTATATATGGAATTTTTTGGTCAGGATAATAATGTATGAACATTTATTAGCAAATACCATTGAAAACACTGATACTTTTTACCCATCTGGTCCTAGACTTGGACTCATCCTTGATTCTCTAATTCAGGCACCTTGTATCAAATCATCCCAACTCCCCAATCTCCTGTCTTAGATGTCTGTTTCTCATGCACACTTTTTCTATCTTCAGGGGACCTTAAAATCTTTCAGGTCACATTTGATTAAATATTGATATTGTTTGTTTTGTCCAAAGGGTGAATTCAGAAAGGATATTTAAGGAATAGTAAGAGATTTTAAAAAAATAGGTTGACCAGTACTACCAGAAGAGTGAGGTGTGACAGTGACGGGCACTAGCAAATATCATCACTGTATCATTCACATGCAGCTGAAGGTGAAGGGGCCTACGTAAAAATCCCTAATCTGGACAGGTACATACCTTCAAGTCTGCAAAGTGAGTAGCTACCTCTTGCCTTTGAGAGCATGACCTATTTGATATACCTGCCTGAATCACACCTTCCTTCCTTCACTGGGAAACTGTTCCCTGTCCACAATTCAGGCTGTCTGGAGAGAACTTAGTAGAATCTCACAAACGTAGAGAGGAATACAAAGGATGTTCACGAAGTCTGGGAAAAATCTGCCCAACCATGGCTGAGGCCATTCTTTTGCTGCTTCCTCAGGGAAAAGATTTGGCTTAGAAGACACAGTGAATTAAAATGAGAAAAGTTGATCTTCTTTTGAACTTGTCAATGTAGTGAACTTATGTGTGTGCAATGGACTGAATATTATGCCTTGTCACATTCACATTGAAATCCTGAACCCAAATGCCATAGTATTTAGGAACAAGGCTTTGGGAGGAGATTTGGAGCAGCTCCATCCTCAGAACTGGTATTAGGACCCTTACTATAAAATTAACACAGAACACTTGATCATTCCTTGGACTATGGGCAAATGCAGAGATGGTGCCCTCTGTGACCCCAGAAGTGGGCCTTCACTAGATTCAGAATCTGCCTGTGCCTTGACCTCAGATGTGCCAGTCTCCCTCTCAGAAAATATAAAAATCTGTTGCTATTGCACCCTAGAGGCACCTAGACAAGGTTTTCTTTTAGTTACCTGCAAAACGGGTTAAATAATAATTCTTAACAATTCATTCCCTTCAGTGAGTTGATCCAAATGGCCAAGAAACTGGTGATGTGTCTTCCTAGGGAGAACCCTCAGCATGACTTCTGGGACGCAGAAAAAATGAGTCACTGAACCACTGCACACATAGCAGAACAAGTGAGAAGAAAAACAGATGCAAACTTCTGGCCTCTGGTTAAATCTGCAAATGAAGCAATTCCCTAGTGAAACCTGGAGCTAGGAAAGCAGGTGATAGTGTCAGAAATGATTTCTCTCCTTGCCCATCCAAATTTATTGACAGCTTCTGAATGCCTAGAACATATATTCTCAGCAGGCAAAGGGGATTTTTACTCATTTTGGCCACAGTGAAAAAAAAAATGGACACCCAAAACTTAGCATATTGGATGGAGCAGAGAAATGCCAAAAAATAAACAATCAGAGTTGCCGTTCAATGAAACAGTTTGTAAACTATGTGAAACTACACATCACTAGATTATTACTTTTATAGAGAAGATTCACATAAAGTGGGAGCACATGTTTATGAAACAGAAATAGTAGAAACATTATAAACTAAAATAAAGTGATATGATCAACACTAAAAAAAAAACATGTTAGGCTGATAATAGAATGAGTATAAAGACCAGGAGAAGGTGAGAAATTTTACTCAAGACTAATTGAAGAATGCATAGAACACAGATGGCAGGAGGAATCAGATTGATGGACAAACCAATGCAGAGAAGCCACCAGTTATGGGACAAGATAATTTGGAGAGAAAAACAGCTCTTCCTTGGGTGCGCCTTGAAATCCATGTCAGCATTTAGACACAAGTTTTTAAAAAAGGCTCACTTCCTGTGGAAGATAAAGGTGTCTCCTGTGTGTCTCTCTTCAAATGACTATTAACACTATCTGGACTAAGACAACCCTATAGCAAAGGAGGCAGTGTGCAACCTGGGCATCTGCCCTGGCATAACCTCTTACATGTTTTGAGTGATTGAATCACCTTCAGAGTAGATTCAGGTAGATGATAACAGAATGATTACAGTAATGCACTTTAAATATTCTTCTGGTTTTCTTAAACAAATTGGGAACCAATAGACCACAAATAGAAACAAATGTAAATTAATTACAAAATATGGCAGTCCCACACAAGCCATATATTCTTGCTGAGACTTTATGAGAAAGTACTGAAAATATTTCTGTCAATTAGGGAAACAGCTGTCATGTTCAATGCTGGTAAGGGACACACTGTAAAGTCAGAAGCACACACAAAATTTATTTTGTACAGGGCTGGGGATTTAGCTCAGTGGCATAAGCACCTGTCTGGCAAGCTCAAAGTTGTGAGTTCGATCCCTGGAGTAAAAAAAAATATTACCGCCGCCCTACCACCAGGAACTCAGTGCAAGCCCGCCTCAGAGATGGGCCCGCCCTCCCACCTGGAAAATCAGAAGATCTTAGCGGAATCCAGTTAGTGTGAGAAAATTTGGAACATTGCTCCCAGGTGGTGAACTTTGGACTACACCAGATTGACTGTATTGAAGTGGTGAGTATACCTCTAAAATAGAGGTGCACAGGGAATAAATAGGGCCAGTAGTAAAACCCCCTCCAACTAACTGTAAGACTTTGGTGTGTCTGAAAAGAGTGTGTGTGATCCCCTCCTACACATAGAAAACACCAGGCAGAGTGAGAATGACAAAACAAGCAAAATGCAGTCTCAAACATATAGTTCACCAGAAGCAAGTATAGGAGACACTGAAATAGAGGACCCCAAAAGTAACACACCGGGAATCTCTGAAAAGATAGCGAGTGAAATAAAAAAAACAACTCCATCAGGCTATAGAGGAAATCAAATTAGAAGTACTCTCCCATCTAAAGATAGATATAACAACTTTAGTAAAGGAGTTGTTGAATGCAGCTAAAGAAGAACTAGAGAAAAAAGTACATGAGTATGGGAAACTGATTGAAACTTTGAATGAATAATATAGAAAACAAGCAGAATTCATGAAACAAACTCAAGCAGACATCCAAGAAACAAAAAAATTCTATTGAAAGCATGCAAAACTGCCTAAAGGAAGCTGAGGATAGGATTTCAGACCTTGAGGACAGGATCACAGTCAGTGATCAGGAAAAGATAGAACTTTTAAGAATAACAAAGCAGCAGGAAATGATAATCCAGAAGCTTCATGATGATGCCAAGAGCAACAATATAAGAATAATGGGCATTAGCGAAGATACAGGAGTCCAGCCAAATGAAATACATAAAGTATTTACAGAAGTAATAGCAGAAAATTTCCCAAACATGGGGAAAGAATCTGATATGTAGATAAGTGAGGCATATAGAACACCAAACAGTCACAATCAACATAAATCCACACCAGACACATAATAATTAAGATGTCAGACATACAGCATAAAAACAGAATATTAAAAGCTGTCAGAGAAAAGACACAACTCAACTATCAAGGAAAGCCTATTAGAATCACAGCAGACTTTTCAGCACAAACCCTCAAGTGAAGAAGTGCTTGGAGTGAGGTATTTCAAGCCCTGAAAGAAAACAACCTTCAACCCAGATTGATATACCTGGCAAAATTTTCATTCAAATTTAATGGAGAAACAAGATACTTCCATGACAAAGAACAACTGAAGAAATTCATGTCCACCAAACTAACCCTAGAAACAGTACTGAAAGACATACTAAACAGAAATAAAAATGACCACAATCCGCAAAACAACAACAGAAAGAAACCATCAGGTAGGATAAGCAATAAAATAAGAGGAAAAGCAGAAAGAAACAACTGGAACATATCATGGCAAAATTGAGCCAGTACATATCAGTGATATCAATAAATATAAATGGCCTCAATTCACCTATAAAAAGACCTAGATTGACAGAATGGATCAAGAAACAGGACCCCACAATATGCTGTATACAAGAAACACATCTGACCCAAAAGGAAACTCATGGATTAAAAGTCAAAGGATGGAAAACAGTATTCCATGCAACAGGAACCCAGAAAAAAGAAGGGGTAGATATTCTATTTGCAGACAATGTAAACTTCAAACCTAAAATGATTAAAAGAGATAGAGAAGATCACTACACACTTGTTAGTGGTAAAATTCAAGAGGAAGAACTAACAATTATAAATATATATGCACCAAATACAGGAGCACCCAACTATATAAGACAGATAATAATGGACATGAAAAACCAAATACACAAGAACACAACTATAACAGGAGATCTTAACAGCCCATTGTCACAAAGAGATAAATCATCTAGACAAAAAGTCAGCAAAGAAATAACAGAACTGAATCATAACTGTGAGCAATTGGACTTATTAGACGTTTACAGAGTGTTCCACCCAACCACATCAGAATAGACATTCTTCTCAGCTGCGCATGGGACATTCTCCAAAATAGACCATATATTATCCCATAAAACATTCTTAAGTAAATGCAAAGGTATTGAAATCATACCATCATAATATCTGACCATAGTGCACTGAAATTGGAAATTAATGGCAAAAGAAATTGTAAAACCTGCATAAATACATGGAAATTAAGTAACAGCCTTTTGAACAACCAGTGGGCTAAGATGAAATTAAAGAAGAAATAAAACAATGCCTACAATTCAATGAAAATATAAAAACAACATACTGTAATCTGTGGAATTCAATGAAAGCAGTCTTAAGAGGAAATATTTAGCAATAAACTGTCATATCAATAAAACAGAACAAGCACAAATAAACAACCTAATGCTCCATCTCAAGCATCTAGAAAAAGAAGAGCTAGCTAAACCCAAAGCTCATATAAGACAGGAAATTATAAAGCTTAGAGCAGAAATCAATGCAATTGAAACTAAAAATACAATACAAAGAATTAATGAATCAAAAAGCTGGTTTTTTGAGAGAATAAAAAGAATTGAGAAACCTCTAGCTAACCTTATCAAAAGAAAGAAAGAAAAAACCCAAATTCATGCAATAAGAACAGAAAAGGGAGAAATTACTACAGATCCCATGGAAATTCAAAAGATCATGTATATCTACTTTGAAAATCTCTACTCACATAGAGTAGAAAGTACAGAGGAAATGGGCAGATATCTAGAAACATATGAACTACCAAAGCTCAACCAAGAAGATATAGCAATTTTGAACAACCCAAGATCAGCTATTGAAATTAAAAATGTAATTAAAAACTTACCAACAAAGAAAAGCCCAGGTCCTGATGGATTCACAGCTGAATTCTACAAGAAATTTAGAGAAGATTTGATGCCAGTACTCCTTAAACCCTTCAATGAAATTGAGAAAAAAACAATCCTCCCTAAATCATTCCTGGAGGCAAGTATTACTCTGATACCAAAAGCAGTTAAAGATCCAATCAAAAAAGAGAACTATCGGCCAATCTCACTAAAGAACATTGATGCAAAGATTCTCAACAAAATACTGGCAAATAGAATGCAGCAAATCATCAAGAAGATTATACATAATGACCAAGTGGGGTTCATTCCAGGAATGCAAGGATGTTTTAACATAGGCAAATCAATAAATGTAATACACGACATTAACAGAGCCAAAACCAAAAACCACATGGTCATCTCAATAGATGCAGAAAAAGCTTTTGACAAAGTCCAACACATGTTCATGATAAAAACCCTTCAGAAACTTGGAATACACGGCATCTACCTCAACCTTATATATAAAGGCCATCTACGACAAACCAACAGCCAACGTTATACTAAATGGACAAAAACTGAAAGCTTTCACTTTAAAATCAGGAACAAGACAAGGATGTCAACTATCACCACTCCTTTTCAACATAGTTCTGGAAGCACTAGCCAGGGCAATCAGACAAGAGAGAGAAATAAAAGGAGTAAAGGTAGGGAAGGAAGAAGTTAAATTATTACTATTTGCAGATGACATGATACTCTATGTAGAAGACCCAAAAAACTCCATTAAAAGACTACTAGAGGTAATAAACAAGTTCAGCCCTGTAGCTGGATACAAAGTCAATGCTCAAAAAACAATAGCTTTCCTGTACACAAACAAAAAACTCACTGAGAGAGAAATTATGGAAATATCACCCTTTACAATAACATGCAAAAAAATGAAATACTTAGGAATCAACCTAATTAAAAAATCTAAAAGACCTATATGCTGAAAATTATACTACGCTGAAAAAGGACATTGAAGAAGGCATTAGAAAATGGAAGGATATTCATTGCTCTTGGTTACGAAGAACCAACATTGCGAAAATGGCTATACTCCCAAAACTGTTATACAGATTTAATGCAATACCAATCAAAATACCATTGACATACCTCACGGATCTAGAGAACACACTCCTAAAATTCATTTGAAAACAGAAGAAACCTAGAATAGCAAAGGCAATTCTAGGCAACAAAAGCAAGGCCGGAAGCATCTCAATTCCTGACTTGAAACAGTACTATAAAAGCCACAGTGATAAAATCAGCTTGGTACTGGCAAAGGAATAGACCTGAGGATCAATGGAACAGATTAGAAGATGCAAGCACAACTACAAAAACACTCAGCCACCTGATATTTGACAAAGGGGCTAAATATGTCCACTGGAAGAAGCATAGTCTCTTTAATAAATGGTGTTGGAAAAATAGGCCCTCTACATGCTGAAGACTGAAACTAGATCCAAGCCTATCACCTTGCACAAAACTAAAGTCTAAATGGATCAAAGACCTCAATATTAAAGCAGAAACACTAAATCTACTGGAAGACAAGGTAGGTAGAAGTCTTGGAGACATAGGAGTAGGCAGAGAATTCATGAACCAAACACAAATTGCACGGGAAACGCTTCAAAGAATCAACAAATGGGATCTCACATTATTGAAAACTTTCTGCACTTCAAAGAAAATCACCAACAGAGTGAAAAGAAAACCCACAGAGGGGTGAAAGATTTTAACCAGCAACCCCTCAGACAAAGTACTTGTGTCCAGAACATATAAAGAATTGAAAAACATCAAGCCCCCCAAATTCAAAGACCCTCTCCAAAAATAGGGATCCGAAAGGAACACACAGTTCTCAGAGAAAGATATACAAATGGCTAATAAATACATGAAGAAATGTTCACCATCACTGGTCATTCGAGAAATGCAAATCAAAACAGCATTGAGATTCCACCTCATTCCGGAAAGAATAGCTGCCATCAAGAAATCAATTGATAACAAATGTTGGCGAGGCTGCGGGGAAAAAGGAACACTGCTCCACTGTTGGTGGGAATGTAGACTGGTGCAACCATTATGGAAATCCATATGGAGAATTCTCAGAAGACTAGGATTGGAAGCCACATTTAATCCAGCTATTCCTCTCCTGGCTATTTTCCCAGTAGAACTGAAAAGTTCATATCAAAGTGATATATGTGCACCCATGTTCATAGCTGCACAATTTGTGATAGCTAAATCCTAGAAACAACCAAGATGCCCACCAAATGCAGAATGGATGAAAAAGATGTGGCATTTTTATACAATGGAATATTACTCAGCTATAAAAAAGGATGACCTTGAGGCCTTCATAAGCAAGTGGAGACAACGTGAGACTATCCTCATTAGTGAAACAAATAAGAATCATATTTATAAATATCATATTGTGTCTCTATTGTAAAAAGTAAATAAGAACTACAAGAGTAATAAAACCAAAATGTGTAATTGCTATTGTAAAAAAGTGAGGAAAAGAAAGTGCTCTAAGTAATGTAACTGCGTGTATGTTTGAGTGTGTAAAATAGATGACCATATTGCTAATCTTTGTTGGATCTTTGAACAGAACTGTTTGTAGTCTGACTGTTTGATTATTTACTATGTACCCTTTAACTTTGTAACTTGAACAACTACATCCAGGATGACAGTATGTAATTTATAAATTACTTATTTCTTAGTGGGGCTTTTTTTCATCCTCCTTTTTCTTTCTTTCTTTTAGAATTCTGTATTGTTGCTACCCTTTTTTTTTGTTTTTTTTCCTTCTCTTTAAATAAAATTTTAAAATTATATAATTGCTATTGTAAAAAAGAGGAAATAGGAAGTGCTATAAAAGATATAGCTGCATGTATGTTTAAGTGTGTGGGATTGATGACCATATTTCTAGGTTCTTGTTGGATTGTTGAACAGATCTGTTTTCACTCTCACTGCTTTAGTGTCCACTTTGTGTGCTTTAATTCTCTAACTTGAATAAGTATTTCTAAAAGAACAATGTGTGATGTATCAACTGGTGATTTCTTAGTGTTTATCTTCTTTTCTTTAAATTATGTAAAATTTCTATGGTTTTCCTGTTTTTTTCTCTTTAAATAAAAAAAATTACCTTGTACAGTGTTAGCAAAACGTATCTGAGTAAGAATATTAAAGAATTGAAATGACAATAGTCAAATAAGTATGCACAACAGAGCAGTACTTTTATACTTTGTAAATGATAGGGACATTCCTAGGTAGTTAAATTCAGTTCTTTTTGGTCATTAAGTAAGAATTCTGTATATAGTTTCTCATTCCTTACCACAAGGAGTATGTCTCCCATCCTTCCATTCAATGCAGATCTTCCTACTGGTGGGAAGTTACAAGCAGTTCACAACTCATTTCATTTCTTATCATCTGAATCTTTCTACTTGGCTCTTGGATCTGGGGTCTTCTAGGTGATTTTTTTGGCTAAAGAAAGAGGAAAAAGGGATCTTTGGGCCACCACTGAAGGATCAGAAGTACAGAAATGACACTGAGAGCACACAGATCAATGTTTTGAAATATAGACCAGGTGTAACACTAAATACAGACCAAGCATGAAAGGGTGGTAATTGTCCATTTCTCATGCCTGAGTATACAAACATTTAAGTAATGACTTTTTTTTTTTTTTTTTTTGTACCGGGGATTGAACTCACGATCTCATGCTTGCCAGGCAGGTGCTTATGCCACTAAGCTAAATCCCCAGCCCATATACAAACCTTTCAATCGGCAACCACAGCATTCCCCATTTCCTTTTCTCAATATGCCTTACATTAAATCGTTCTTTGTTAGTACTTCAGTTTCTCAGCACAATGTAATTTTTCATTTTGCCTCATTATCTTCTTTCTTCAAACCTCTCAGAGACTTCCTACCCTCTTGTTCCCAGCTCACACCCTACCTTCCTAACAATTTGCACAATGTGACAAGTATTTCCTCACTTCACTTCCACCAAAATTTACAAATGTAAGTGCCTCTATGATCATATTTTCTTATTAAAATGTCAGACCTGGGCTCATCTCAAAGGTCTGTATCCCTGTTGGTGCACTATATCCCAGTGTGATTTCTTCACTTAAGTATTTCATCTTCGTAGAAAATTTATGTATTCATATTCTTTTACTTCCTTTTTTTTCTTTGCCTTGCTCACTTTGCGCTGAATTACTACCATCAACAGAAGATTGTAACACATTATTAATCTATTTTAGAAACACAGCAAAATCATCATTGAGAAAATATCTAATGATTGGTCTTTAATAGCTTTGGTGGTGAAATTTCTTAGAATTTCTTATGAATTGTCTCAACAATGTCTCATCTTCTTCAGTCTGCAGTCCGTATCAATCTGGTCCCCTTTTGTGCCACTTTATTGGAATTATCAGGGTCACTGACAATGTGATCAAAACAGCCCTCACTCTGATAATTACTTGACACATCAGCTAATTAAGTAAGCATGGTTTAATGTTTTGAAACAATCCTCATTTTGGTTTTTGCTAATGTTTTCCGTGTGAGTCTTAAGGTTACCATATGTAAATTGGTTTACTTCTCACTTACATTATTACATAAACTGACCTAAACATTTAATAAGTACTTTTAATTAACAAAATAAAAAGTCATTTTTATGTTGTAAAAATAGTCATTTTGACATATTGTAAAAATATTCTAATATCTGCATTGAAGTAAATGTATGTTTTTCTTAAGTTCAAACTGTAGAAAATCCTCTTTTCAAAGAAACTGCAACATTTTAAGTCTTTTTATTTTTACTTGACCTACCAGCATTATGTTTTGTATAAAATGATGTCTTCATGTCCAACCATCCTTCATCATTAACATTTATATTATTTGTTTAGGTTGACCTAATATTTTAACTGCTTAGTTTATTCTAATTGGTGATTTTTATTTAAGGTTTTTGTATAGAAAGCTTATGACTAATTATATTAAGCATATTTATAGTCACTTGTAGTTTATTCAATTTTTCATATATCTAGATAAGCTGATCTTAACTGGGTGGAAACTTGACAGCATTTGGAGAATTTTTTTGTTGTGATAACTGGAGAGAGAAAGGTACTATTGCTACTAGTAGGTGGAAACCAGGCAGGTTACTATCTCACAAGGCAAAGGACAAGCACCTACAGGGAAGTGTTATCTTGCCTCATAAGTCATTGGTGCTACACCTGAGGAACTTGTTCTGGGTTAATTACATCTACAACTTTTGCTCCCTAGATATGTACAGATTATAACACCTTATGCTTCTGGTTCACATCTACATTCAACCCACAAAGAGGTTAACTTTTGAACTTCTTGACAGAAATGTCAATTGGGACAGATAATACTACCAGGAAATATGAGAGTTTACAATCAATGTGACTCCAGATCTTCTGCTCTGCCTTTGAGCTGACTGAATATAGAATTTCATGTCTGTGTCTCAGATACACATTGCTGAAATACTTATTTGAAATAACGTTGGTTGGAAACTACCGAAGGCTCTATTCTCTGATTTCTTTCTCATCCTTTTCCTCCACATTTTTCTGCTTGAGAATCTCAGTTGTACACAGGCAATACAGTACAGAAATTCACGATAAAAATTTTAAAAATTGAAGCAATCATTTAATGCTTAGTTAACTATTTCAAACAAGTTATTTTTTAGCATCTCTAAAAATATTGATTAATCTAGCTTTAACAAAATCCCTATGAAGAGAGACTGCCTGCTATGGCTTGTGTCCAGATGTCCCCTTGAAACTGCATGCAATCATAGGTGAGGCTTTTTCAGAGGTGAATCAATCTAGAGTATGTGACTGATTCATGGCGTAATGATAGGATTAAGGATGTTAATATTAAGAGTGGTTGATCACTAAATCTGTTAACTGATTGGTTTGGCACTGCCCTAATCCCTGTGGCCTTGATACAATATAGGGGACAGAAAAAGGCTTGTCTTGTCTTTTGCTGCTTTTGGTGTTTTCTGCTTGCTATGAAATGGTTCTCCTCCGTAATGTCCCTTTGCAGAACTACTCTGCCTTGGAGCCAGCTGATTATGGACGGAAACCTCTGCAAACTGTGAGCTAAATAAATCTTTCTTTCTTCAACTTGGAGTGTTGAGTATTTTGTCTCCACAACAGGAAGAGTAATTAAGACACTACCATAATCTTCACATTGCCTGAGATGGCCCTAAAACAAAACAGGTTAGGTGATCTAAGATCTTGGAGCCAGTAGACTCTGAATGCTGTGTACCTCAAGGTTTTATAATTCTCAGTACTCTACTAAATTACCTTTCACAGAGAAAAGAATCAAATTAATAGTATTAAAAATAAACCATTTAGTATAGGTGATCACATAAGTGAAGTTTGCTTGAATTAAAATTGCTTTCCTCATCTATGTACAGAATTTTAGTTATATTAAAATATTTCCTTGAAGAAGAAAAGTAGCACATACTCAGTGTTTCAGAAAAATAAACAAGTAGGAAAAAAGCTTACAAATTTTGAAAACCTATTCAAGCAACCTGATTTTACAGTGTGAATGAATATGGTGCTTTCCTTTTGACCAAAATATATTTTAGTTATAGAGCTGTTGTTATAAATATTAACAGGGATAAAAAAACCTACTATTTTTACCATTTTTAAAGACTCTAGTGCATGTCAGCTATTATGCTTTATTCCGTACATTTATTTAAATCATAGATTTGGTTCACATACTCAAAGCAAGAACTATCATTATGTCCACCTGAGAGATGAGGATTCTGAGATTATAGGAGGTGAGCAGACTTCCCAAGTTCATGAAGGAGAATTTAATTCATGTGTTCTTCTTCCCCGATGAAGTCCTTCCTGGTTTGCACAGCAGAAGCCTTCATTAAAATTTTGCATTCTGAACATGGTTTGTAATAGCTAAAATTAACTTTGCTAAGGTAAGAGATTTTTTTTCCTTGCAACTCTTAACTAATTGAAAGAGATACTTAGAATGAAGGCAATTCTCAGGGAAAGCATTCACAAACAGCAATTTAAAGGAACCTGAGTCACTGATGGGTTATACTGGGGTAAGACTGGATTCTGACTGCATCTTCTGTATTTATTCATCATCTATATCTGAGCCTTCTAGAATCTTATTTTTATGTTGTTGGTGTTAGCATTTATTAAACATTCTAGTAAGATCAAACCAAATTCACTGCTGAGTATCCACACCTCTATTTAAGAAATTGTACCAAACAATTGTCTAGTGGTGCTTTTTCAGTTTTGTAATCCTTGTGTGATTTCAGATATACTGATTTACATTAGCAATCGTTTTTCTTTTTAAAAAGTAAAGAATTTCAAAACCTGAATGCTATAGATCTGAGAATTTGCAGTTTTCTATGAACTTACATAGCATTCAACATTAAAAATTAGCACACTTTTAAACTGAATTGTGTGTAATCATGTAGTTTATCACTGACCCCCATCTGTTGAAGTAAAAGAAATCCTCAAAGGGGATTCTGGGGACTAAGACTGATGGAATCGAAGGTCTCTGGAATAGAAGATTAAAGGCTAAAATACTGTGTTCAAAGAACACATTTGTCTCAGACAGAGAAATGAGAGATAGTGAGGAACAAAGTGACTCAAAATATGAGGAACTAAGATGTTTGTGAAGAACAGAGGTAGAATATGCAAATACTCTTTGGAAGTCAGCAACCGTTGAATGGCCTGACTGCATTGTTAAAACTATACCCAACTGAAGCGGGAATGTGGTTAAATGAAACCCTAAAGCGTTTTCAAACTTTGCATCGGATAAATCACAACCGACTTTAACTACTTTCCCCTTTAATTCCCAGCAAAAGAAAGCAAAGGTAAATAATCACAATAAGGAAACATTAGCTGTGAAAGGGCTTTAAGTTTTTAAGTGCAGAGAGGCACTGAGCTGTTGAAACAATATTTGCTTACATTACACATATCTAATGGAAGATGCTATTGTTTTATGGTTTAGTAAGTACTTCTTGATCCTGAAAGAAGCTATGCATTTAATTTTTTTTCTTAATTTTAGGTCCTTACCCTTGTAAATTTAACTTGGAATTAATAGAATTCTTTTTTGTTTAACTGAAGAATGCATTCTTGATTCTTATTACTAATAATTACTATAAGTGGCTTGGTTTGGTTTTCTATGTAACTTTTGAAATTAAAATGATAGGATGTGGCTCCTCGTCTTGGGTTAGTTTACCTAACATAACTCCCTTCCTCTGCCTGATTATCCAGCGGTGACTGCGGAGTACCTGAAGGGTCACCTGCTGTTTGCTCCCTGGACTGTCACACCACGGATACCAGTGATTGTTAGATTTATTTGATTGGTTCAAGTTTTCCTGTGTACTTTATGACACTTGGCACACAGGATGATAGATATAAAATGACATAGTAGTAAAATAAAGTTACTCTTCCAAAGAAGAAGACCAGCAAGAGAGAGATGAATAAAATTAAGCTTTTGGTATACCACGTAATGTGTTACCATTGAAAATTGGCACAATTGAAAATTATCCGAAAAGTTTCATAACCACTAACATTCTTCAGTTTGTACCCCACCTTTGAAGGTGCTTACAAACCTAATGGTTTGGGCTGATAAAATAGTCATTATACCATTTATAAATTGAGTTTCCAATACCAATCTATGTATTCTAAAACTAAAATTGGTTTATACATCCTGAAGTTGTTATGTAAAAATAGAATAAAATAGGAAGACATGTAGCTTATAATTAACCCAACATATTTAAGTTCAGTTTCCTTGTGCTTGGTTTTGGGCTCAGATATTAAGTCCATATCTGAACAAAGAAGAAATAGTCATGGTACTCAGTGCTGCCCTAGAAACCTATAGGGTATCTGATCAGTTCAGACAATAAGGAAGTTTTTCTACAATGGAGAGTGTTTTAGTGTAAATGACATTAAAATCTAGAAGTAAGGAAAGGTTTCTGAAGCATTTGTTAGGGACAAGGTGCCAACATTTATTCCCTCTTTGGCAAATTAGTATGCTGATACATGTATAAAATATGTCTACTCAAAAAATACCAGCCTTCTAATGTGTATCCCTTCTAGTCAAGTAATTTTCTCTCTGTAAATCAGCCAGGCCTATGGGAAAAGCTATCTGTCTAAATTTCAATCTTATAAACAAATTCCAGAGTTTGTAATGACGTCTAACAATTTCTGAGAAATACAACATATATGTTAATAATGTGAAAAGAATTAAAAATTTTCCTAAGAAAAATAAAAAAAAGAAAGCAAACTGTTCAGTGGAGTAAAATTTAAGCCTGAAAACATTTTCCACAAAAAAATTGAAAAACTAGAAATTTATTTTGCAGGAAGGTTGTTCAGATATTGTGTGAGGATAGGAATATATTTACAGTACTGTTATGTACATGTTAACAATGATATTTATTTTTGCGAACAAAGATATTCCTAATGTTGCTGGCATAATAAGAAATAATAGAAAGCTTCCCATTCTGTAAAGTGATGAGTTAAATTAATTATTTAACTGAGCATTATACAGATATTTAATGTAATTTTATTACTATACAACTACATGTTACTTGCTTTTGTTTTAATGATGAGTAAAATAGGAATGAAGCAATGTATATTTGTTATATTATATAAAGAATGCTGTATAAAATAAAACATACTAAAACATTAACTCATTCACCTGTAATTTAGCCATAATTGTATTACTTATCTGTTCACTAATATATCTGATATTTAAAAGGGACTTCAGGCTATGATAAATATATGTTGTGAATCTAGGAGAGGGGATAAGACAATCCCTGCGACAAAGAAGAACTTTATTCGGGTTCTGATTGTCAAGTGTGGGTGTGGCTTAAAATTCCTGCCTCTGAACTTGGTATCCATCTATGAATCATGACAATTAATTTTACAGTGGAAAACGACAAAAGCAAAAGCTAAAGCGAGAATATTAGCACTCTATCCTGTTCATTACTAAACCTGGGTTTTGAATGTGGTTAAATGAAACCCTAAAGTTACAGCCAAGTCCCATTAGCATTGGAAGTGACAGTGAATTTTATTGTCAATTTAAATCTCAGAAGAAAATTTCCTGGCAGAGTTTATTGACCTAATCAGACATAAATCCAAGGTCACCGAGAAAATGTATAGCTTACTTCTTATGGAAGACATAAGGAGCTGTAAAAATGAAACCTGGCAGTAACTATTTAGCCTTACAGAACACATTGATTGATTAATGTACATTTTGTTCAGCCACAATAAAAGTCCCAAACAGAAGCACTAACATAACGTTTCAACAATCTACTCTGGTGATCTCACATCTTTATCTCTCATTTGCTGAACCGTAATTCTCATGTTAGAATCCTCTGTCTTGTTCTCCCATTCTAGCCATTTACAAAGAATGTCCAGGCCCCTGATAGCTATTTTGAGAATGACTGAGGTAGTTTTCACATAAATATCTCCAGCATGGGAAGGGAAAATCCCCTCTGTGGAAATAGTCATAACCTGTCCCCCATTCTCCACAGGGGTTTGAAAATCATCCTTTTCTTCTTCACAGGACAAAATGGCAAACATCAGAGAGGACCACCACACTCGCTCAAGAATTTCCTGTTTTTCTTTATGTCCAGAAATCTGGCATTTCTTCCTTTCATGCTCATTTTCCTGAGTGGAAATCTCAGTTCTACAGAGACTGTAATTTTACAGCTACAATCTTAAATCCCAAACCCTAATACTGTGTGTGTGTCAGGACTCTTTAATTTCCATCTTCACCTACATCTTTCCACATACATTTCTTTTTTTGGATACTCTCACCAACTTACTTTTCCATCTAGGTAAGACTTCTGAAGTTTACATTACCTGAGATAAGAAATCTCCTAAATGCCCAACTTAAATAAAATTTAAAAACAAACAACTTAAATAAAATTTCCCATCCCAGGACACTGGCTTTACATTCTGCAATGTAGCTTGTTCAAAACTTCTTTCTACCCAATCTAGTCCCTTCTTTATTTAGCGAGGGATATTTTGACAGTCTGAGCAGTGGCAAAAGCAAAGTCATTTCTATGGCAACAAGGATATTTTTTTTAGCTAAATAAAGTTTTGTTTCCCATGTTATATTTAGCTTAGTCTATTTTCTGTTGCTGAATCAAAAATATAGGCAATTTATAATGAATAGAAATTCAGTTAGCTCATGGTTCTGGTGGTTCCAAAATCATGATGCTGCTATTCGTTTAGCTTCTAGTGAGGACCTTCTTACTGGTAGGGATTCTGTTGAGTTTCATGGGGCCACAGGACATCAAATGATGAGAGAAACACATACACAAGGGTAAGCTGAAATGCACTCTTGAGACATGAGTTTGCTCACTGATCCATTCATTAAAGCAGAATTCCCATGACCTGATCATCCTTTAAAAGTCCCACTTGGTTCCATCAAGGTTCCATATTGGAATTCCACATATATTTTTCTAGAGATCCTCAGATTGTAGCCACTACAAAAAGCAAATTACTAGAGGAAGATAAAAGTTCTTTGTGTTACATTTCTTGACTGTTAGATCTACAGGAACCCAGAAAAAGTGTGACCTGCCTGAAACATGGGCAGTTGTTAATTTTTTTTTAGCCTGACTGGCCTAAGGTTGCGATTCTATGTGACTTTTGCTCTCCAATTAATTTCTACCCTTCATTCACCTGCCTGCTTCATAAACCCTGAGAACTGGGATAAAAGTTACAAATATATATTGCAAAGCAGAGGACCTTGAACGCACAAATCTTACCAAGTATTCTTGGCCAGTAGAATGAGTCCTTTTTCTTTTGTCTCTAAGGCTTCAGGCCAGTTTGTATGATAACATGATTTTTTCACTGTCATCTGTCTTCTCAGATGCTGCATTAACTCAGAAGGCACAGGGGATACAGGCAAGAGAAGACTCTCCAAAGAAGCTCTGTGTATTGTTTTCATTGTTTGATTTCTGTTTCCCAGTATGGGTAATCTCAAATGTCTTAAAATGTGTTGATGCTTTTCCAACCTCAAATTTATTCTAAGATCTTTCTATATAATATTTCATTTCAGTTTTTTTATTCTAAATTCAAGAACTTTTATTTACTTCTTTTAAAAGTATTTATGTTTCTCATAATGTTCCATTTTGTTGAGATACCACTGTTATCATTTTTACCATTTTTAAGTCTTTCTAACATTTTTTCATACTCTTACCCCTTGCATTCTTTGAACAGGTTGATAGAACCTGATTGAAACCACTTGTTTATCAAGTTCAAGAATTGGGAATTTTCAGTGCCAGTATTAAATGACTATTCCCCTTTGTATGAATCATCCTTTTTTGTTCCTTTATATGTTTAAAAGTTTTCACTGAAAACTGGGCATTTTATAAAATACAGCAACTCTTGAAATCAGATGTCACTCCTTCCCAGGGGTTTTTATTGCTGTTCTGTTATTACTGCTGCCACTATTTATTTAATGACTTTCTTGAACAGATTTTATTGAGTCTGTGTGTCTTTCAGTAGTTTCCATAAAGCCTATGCTTAGTTAGCTTAGTAATCAGTCAAGGATTGGTCAGAGATTCCCCTAGAGGTCTGAAGTCTACAAGTCTTGCACCATCTGCTGAAAGGCTCTGTATTATGAGACATGCCTTATATCCGTAGCCATTTGCTAACTTGCCTCAGCCTTTCTTTTCTTTATCCTCAGATATTCAATGATATTTTGAGATTAGAAGCTGATGCCCTTTTGAGATTCTCCTAAGCACAGGCACATTCCTGCACATGAATTTGGCTTTTTAACTTGTAAAGAACACATTCAAATTTTCATGACTCCTCATGAACATCTTTTTTCTTAGGAATCACTTTCAAATTTTTATCTCAGCTCTTATTTGTCCTCAACCTCTTCATAAATTTAGATAACGTGTATTTTAGATAATTGTTGATGATTGGTTTCCATAAATGTTGTGAATATGCCTTTTCCCATTGGATCAGTTTTGAGTCAATTCAAATAATGTCCAAATCTTTGAATGGGCCTCTACCAGGAAATTGTGATCCATCAAATAGTAACAGTGGTCTGGGAAGAAAGTTTTTAAAAAGTGTCCCCAAACCTTGTCTATCCTATAGTTCTAAGACTTGGTTTTTGAGATTGCTGTGGTTTTGGTGAGACAGAGTAAAAGCAGACTATGATAAGATGTCACAAATCTCTACTCTTCTTGGTGAATTTGAGCAACTGGGTTTTTGTTGTTGTTGTGTGGTTGGTTGGTTTTGTTTTTTTGTTAGTTTTTGAGATTTTTGTGTGTTTGTTTTGTATGAATGCCTCTCAGATTGTTTAAATTCTTTGGTTTATTTCCACAGACTGGAAAGTTTAATTTGAATAGTTTTGCTAGTATTCAGTTGCTTATATGAGGGAAAAATATTGCCAAAACTTTCAAGTTTTTTAAAACATGAGAACAAAATCTTTCTCTAACCATTTCAACTTTTGCTCATTTTCCCTTTTTACATGTGCTTAGATGAACTTGCCAACAACCAACCAGCTTTATAGTTTTACACATTTTAATTCCTCTAAACTGTTTATGGTCTCTCAAGCTTTTTTGCTAGACATGTGATTCCAGATAACTGGCAAATAATTCAAATAGCTGTTTTTTCCATTGCCTGCCATGAACTCCTCACACTCTGCTACCAGTACTTGCAGTGTGAGTGGTTTTAAATTTTACTCACTAGCACATAAATTTTTTTTTATTTTACCCTTAAGATTATGATACTTTAGAACTGCTTCTGGGATCAATAAGATCATTTGTCAGAGAAGCAGAGTTACCATAAGCGTGACAGCATATTATTGAAAAAGAATGAGAAATTTTTGTGTGGAAAACAAAGAAGACTCAAATTCAACAAAGCACTGAGCTTCTTGTGTATTCCTCTTCAAAATAACCATACTTAGACACATCGACGGGTATAAGGGTGTGTTGGGTGTCAACCAGACACATGTGCCAGGCAGGATCATCAAGGGGGAGGTTCAGGGAGATGTCTATGGAAAATTCCTTAGAAATCTGTCACAGTAGCCCGCAGAGGCAGTTGGTGGTAAACAAAGCCAGCAATCAGAAAAAAAAAAAAAAGTCACTGAGGGAGCAGAGGAAAGGAGGACAATTCATCCGTGGTTCCTAGCCTGCTCAAAGACATTTAAGAGGAAATGTACCTCCTCATTTTGCATTTGAATGCACAAATTTCATTCAGGAAATTGTAACCTGGTTCACACAGGGAAATGAGTTTTAGGAAATTTATCTCCTCAACTTGACAATGCAAAATACACTGCAAGGCTTTATGGCAGAGGTGCAGGCTTTGAGGTGAGATGGGCCCATAAACTCGAAGAGACTCCTGCAGGTTAATGTTTGTTTTTGCTGTGTCTTCAGCATCCTATTAAAGGTTGGATCTGCACTCTCACTTTCTTACCATGGTTTTCCATGACCACCCCAGCAGTAAGACACTCCATACCGGTTACAATCACTGATTCCATTAATTAGCTTTATTTTGAGTGGAACTTTTAAAGGAGTCAGGTATTATTTATTTATTTTCTCATTTTATTTCTCCAGTTTGTCTCCACTGTTGGAATGTAAGTTCCTCAGGACAAATAACTTCATCTGTCTCACTTCCTGTTATATCCACAGTATTTTAAAAAATACATCACAGTTGAAGGGAACACTGAAATTGTCTGTTATATTAATTAAATGAAGCCAGAATTCATTCCGATAGTGAAACACGTTTTATGTTTTAATTATTTAGGTAGTAATAAAAAGCTACAACTGACTGTGTCACTTCTTGCTACACTCTCAATAAGTATTTATTCAAGTTATGATTGAATAAAACTGGGGGCTTTTACTCTTTTGTGAATTTTAATAAAGTGAGTACTGAATTTATGCTTGGGACTAAGCAATTGAAAGTGTTATGCAAGGAGAATGGCAGCAACATTAACTGTAATAAGATGTAATATGATTCCAAAACATTGGAGGCAAAGTAAAGATTGCCAAAGGAAGTGTGAACCATGCTACTCGAATCCAGGGATGCTGGAGTAGAAGGTCAGGCTGCTACCTGAATTTAGGAAGGAGTTGTTGTGGGGCAAATCCTCAAATTTACTAATGCTGCCAAATTGACCAGATTTGACAGAACTGAGATGATTGGAAGATATATGCTGCTATCACGCTTATGGAGCTGTCAAATCACAAGACACCTGACTTGTGTTATCCAGAGAACTGAATTCTGTGTCCCATGGAAACATGTATGTTGGGAACCTAATTCCAACATAACAATATAATGATACTAAATGTGGAACTTTGGGGAGGCAGTGAATCTGTGAGGGTGGATTCTCACAGGAATGATCTTACTGCCTTTGGGTAAAACTCCAGAGACCTCTTTGACTCCCTAAACTTTATGTGGGAATAAAAATGTCAGCAGTTTCCTAGTTGGAAGTGAACCTGCCCAAGAAACTCACAGGCTAATATCCTGTCTTTAGACTCTTGGTCTCCAGAATGGTGAGAAATAAGCTTTTGTTGTTTAAAACACCCCATCTTATTTTATTTTGTTTTAGCAGCCTAAACATACTGAGAAGCATAACTTTTGGGTCATTTATCTTTATTCAAATATGAACTCCTGGAAGCTTACTGATCTCATAATTGGCTTTGTTATAGGCTGAGAGTTTAGGATGCAGTAGCATTCCATATGACATTTTCTAAATAACAACTTCCTATTTGTGATATAGGCTTCCTTTTTTACAATACTGGAGAGAATCTAAGCACCCAGAAAGCACAGAATCCTAGGAATTCTGGTTTTAGTATTGTAAGTCCTTCTTTTCCCATGTTATGCTAGCAGTGAAAGTTATTTCCCTGTGTTGTTGTGTGAAATCCACTTTATACACCACCCCACAGCTAACCCATCATGCTTGGACTTTAATTAAATAACCTTCAAGGATGAAGTACCACAGGGGGCAAGGTTGCAGGAATAGCTACAATTATTTCCTGCAGCTATTGATTTTACACTAATGATCTTAAATGATGCATAGCTCTGGATCTAGCAATCTCACTTAGAATGGCAGGTGGGGACCTGACTTCAGTCCCCACAAGGGACCAGAGCAATTTGGACAGATTTAAACTTGTTGATGCTATTTTCTAAGTGTGAAGGAGGATGAAAGTTTGAAACCTAGAAGGTACATAAATATAACAAAGGCTATAATTTAAAGATGAGAAGATTTGGAGGCAGAAAGAATTGATTTCAAATTGTAGTTTTTCCATAACTGGTCTTCAGAAAGGAGCTTGAACTTCAGAGCCTTGATTTTTTCATCTGTTACTTGGCCATAATATTGCTTTGAGGTTTTTGAAAAAAAAAAGTAGAAAAGATAAGAATTTAAACTGGTGAATGTTGTGGTGTTATAGCTACTGCTACTTTCCTACTTTTGTCATACCCATATTTCATTCAAGATATTTATCTTGTAATTGTTTGAGCATCAAAATCTACAAATAGGAAATAAAAATATGTCTAATAGTGGGATTTAAAACAGCATAGAGCAGGAGCCAGGCATGGTGGCTTGCACCTGTACTCCCAGCACTTAGGAGGCTGAGGCAGGGGGGTCACTGCGAGTTCAAGATCAGCCTGGGCTACAAAGTGAGCTCAAGGTAGGCCCAAAGTGCTTAGTAAGACCTTGTCTCAAACAGACAAAAAAGCAAAAACAAAAACAACAAAAAGAAATGTGACAGACTCTTATCCATCATAGGTAAAAAAGGAAAGATAATGGATTTTGAATTCAAAGAACTCTATTTAGAAATAGGTTCAACCCAGCTGTGTGACTGTAAGCAAATTTTTGGCTATTTGGCCAAGTATTCTGTTCTGTATGAAAAATGTAGACATTAGTGGAGCCCACACTGAGATGTTTTAATGATAAAAGGATTAAATATCTGAAAACACTTGAGTAAAGGAAAAAGTGCTATGAAAATCTGTTAGAAAGCATTTCTCAAATAAGCTTGTATGGTTAGAATTCTTAAAAGATCAGGATCAGGGGCATTTCAACAAATTTGTACAAAGCATTAATTCAAGCATTGTGCTTGAGACATGCATAGAAGTTTTTGTGTTACTTCTTGTTTTTTTTGTTTTTGAATTCTAAAGCCAAAGGAGACCAATAGAGAAGAAATCAAAGTTCAAGATTAGAATATAGCACTAAGAGGCAAAGTAATGAAAAAATGTTGAGTCCTAGATACCTCCACACCCACAGACCCAACCCCTACCTCTACTCAAACCCCTGCCAAGGTTCTGGTAAGGCAGCACCAATCCATGACTTTATGGAGACCATTCAATGATGAAAGAATGCTTGCTACACTGGTATTTTCTCTTTCCCCTTACTTTTTAAAAAATCTTTTCAGTTTTCAGGATAGTCAACTTACAGTTTGAGATATTTGCAATCTCGTTCTGAGATTTTCATATTCATTTATTGATCTTAAGCAAATAAATATTTGTTATTTTCTGTATTTACCTCATGCTCTAGAAAGATGGCTAAAGTCCCGATTTATATAGTTTAAGGACAGTCTGACTCATAAAAGTAGAATGATGAATATCATGTAGTGAGTACACAATAGGCAACTTAGAGCACAACTGGAATGTTCTAGAAAGCATCTAGAAGACATAATACCTGTTAAGATCATAGCGGTAGTAGAGCTGGGGTTGGTAAGGCAGCATATTTTTAGGGCAACTTCAAGAATCTATAAGTAATTTCATCTAGGTAAATAAAAGTAGGGGAAGGGAAAAGAAGGCAGGACCCAAGTGAACAGGACAGAATATGAATAACTGTGGGGTTCCTTGTGATGGTCTCTGAGGAGCCACCCAAGATTCCCTCCAAAGACTTCTTTTCCTTGTTGTCTAGAGCTGATATTAGCCAGTGGCCTTTACTGCCAGCCCTCAAGGCGGTGTGCCACACATAGAGCCACTTTGCTCAAAGTTACACTCTGTTCTGGAGAAATGGAGTGATTGGTCAATGTGACAGTAAGAGCTTGTCCATGGCAGCCTAATTTGGAACCACTCTGTGGGACCATTGGACCTTTAAAACTTTCAGTGGTGCTGACCAAGCCTTCCCCTGACCTTGCATCATGTCTCAACCATTCCCTTGTTATTTTCACTTCACATCTCAACTGTTGTTCCTGATGTACACTTAATAATTCTGTCTCAAAACATTCACTCTGTCTCAGCATTTCAACAGGAAGCCCAGAAACACTCATTTTACAGATAGAAAATATTGGCAGTTAGGTACTATTTGAAATAATTGCTGTTAGTCATTGACTGAATGGGTTCTATAATTCAGGTGTCTTGGCTTCTAGTTTGGTCATCTTTCCCTCTAGTGCCACGTAACTGTTTGTAATTTCTGTGAATATGAGGGAGAATATTTCGCAATGTCACCATATCTCATTTTCCCATTGTCATCTTTCTTTGGTTTTCTCCTTGCTGTTTTTTTACAATAAACTCTTTAATTCTCCAAGCATGATGAGTTACTTGAGTTCTACTTGTCTGTGTCTAATTCTTTAGTTCAAAGAGCCCATTTTTTTTTCTGGGTATTGGCTGCTGGCTACACAAGGGAAGAAGATTTTATCCTTGTCTATTTCTTCCTAGGCAGAATTATATGAAGTTGATAGCTTCAATTTGTCCTTCCATTGTTCAAAACTTCTGCAGAAAATACTTTATTTTCCTGTGTATTTTCATTATATGTGCAAAACTTGTTACAGCTTTGAAACTCTTTCCTCATCTCTAGCTGAATGACTTTCATTGTGGATTTTTTTTTAAGTGAAAGACATAATTTCACACAGACTTCTAAGCATCTTCAAAATAAAAAAAAAATGATTGTGTTGATACTAATAATATCAATTATAATAATAATAAAGTGTGAAATTAACATTTAAGAATATTTGTTAAGTATTGTCCCAAATTTGGAGAGGACATACAATAGAATTATTTCACATAGATTCAAAGTTTTACTGGAGCATTGTCTGAGACGTCTGCCTAAGAATTATTCACTTCTCTAGGTGAAAGTACTTCTGATGGTCACACTGTTGATTAGCACCATGATTCTGTAAAAGTATACATTTTGAGATGTATTTTGTGTAGTAGACATCTACATTCCTTCCATCCAGTGGAAAAGATGACTGTAAAAGTTACATAGTAATCTTATTCCAACATTTTTCTTTTTCTTTTCAGAGCTTTGTCTACTCAGTTTCCCTAAGTATTCTTTGGACCAGCTTTATCCATGCTTCTTTCTTCATTTTTAAGTTAGATAAAGCTTTGATGTCTTACTGCATGCTTGAATGAGAGGTATATTTTTCACTGTTGGAAAATTTGATGTGTGGTAAGCAGTATAGAGCTAACTTACCTAATATAACAGATGTAAAACCAAGATGTAAAGAGTCGGCTTCTCCATGTGCATGCTCATACACTAGTATGTAGTGATGATTGATTCCAAATCTAAGTTTTTTGACTTCAGAACTTGTGCTTTGCACAGAGAAATGTTGGCTATCATTGGAAATATGTGAAATGGTAAGAGAGGAGTTCCCAGAAGGAAGGTGTGAGACTCTTGAAAATACATGCTGCTTAATGTGTAGTTGATGCGTAACCAAAGAAACATTTTTCTCTATTTTCTAAAAACTTTAAGTCTTAGGCCAGTATATAGACACTGACATATACCAGTGTTTTTACATGTGTTCTAACCAAATGTTTTGGCATGTGTGAACATCAGTAGGAAAGAAAGAAAAGAAAGGGAGAAAGAGAAAGAGAAAGGGAGATCAGTGATCTCTGCCTTTGATCAGAATGATGTACATCTATTGCTTTTACTGTCTTTCCATGTGGATATTTCTGTGACTGACATAGAAAACAAGTTAACACATTGGCTGATATTTGGAATAAAACTGATACAGAGATTGTACGCTAATTAACCACATTTTAAAAATTATGCCCTTATGGGATTTAAGAAGAAAAACAAATAATTATAATATGTTAATCACATCTTTCTCTAACTGAAGGGGTTTATGCTTACTAACCTTACTGATGGTTAGTAAGGGATGAAGGTTAGACAAGGAATGAGGTCTATAACCTTTACATAATTAATACTCAGTAAGTGTTTATTCCTTCATATATGTAGAAATAGCTTTTGTGCACAAGTATCTCAACATAATTTCATATTATTTCATATGCATTCAATTAGTGGCTATTTTGTAAAGGGAGCTGCTGAGAACATCAACCCTATACCTTGTGTCTTGTTAGCTTCATGACGTGTATGAAACTCTATTTAATCTTTAAGGCAGTGTCATGAAGGGAGCAGTGAAGTCCATGTGACCAGTGTGAAACAGAATCAGAACAATAAGTACCTCATGCGAAATATGAAAACAGGAAGACATCGCACCGATGACACACAAGTGCCCACTGACGACTTCATCCTCCTTTCCTAAGAACTCAGAGTTGGGAAAGAAGCCTTAGAAAGGCAAAGCAATGGGAAAGTGTCACCTTAACAAGATTTATTGACTGATGCGAACTAATGAATTAACATGGTGAAAAGTGTTGTTCTTACACTCTAATCTGTCTCCAAAGCAAATTGGTTCCTTGTTGTGTATTAATACATATTTTTATAATTATCATTTATTTCCAGAATGAGAGAAAATAATCATATATATATATATATATATAGACATGAATGTATGTAGATATGGGTATATCTAGGTGTCATTTTACTACAAATTTAATTGCAATTTTTCTTCTGTTTCTGCTGTCACTGTTCTCACTTGTTGATTTACTTATTTATGCATGCATCCATTCATTTGCTATATAAGGGAATGTTATCTTTTCCACCATATTTTGATAGTGATAAAAGTTTTAATATGCTTCCCACTTTTTTCATTCACCATAATATCAGCATTAACCTACAGATTTCCTCATTTAGGTGGCTACTGTTAGTAAACACTTTAGGGAGACGGTGTGACAGACACAACAAAATTGAGGTGGTTACTTTTAATGATGTCAGACTGACTTTATAGGTCTCAGAACTTAATTGGTGGTGTCTAATTTCTTTCCTAACATAATAACAGGAAATTTTTATTATAATTTTCATTATTTTGTTTTTGATAGGAAAACAATGTCTAACAATGTCTTTTATGTGTGTGTTCAATAACAGAAAGGACACTATATCCTTCAAAATATCTGCTGTTCAAGGTGCAGAATGGAAGGGTTAGAGCGGAGGAGTTGGTCCGGAGGGTTTGAATCTACTTTCAAACCCATTTATATTTTACTCTTTATGTGTGATTACATTTTCCTATTTAGATCCTACATGTTTTAGCCTGTCCTCTTCCCAGAATATTTAAAAGTAAGGTCTTTACCTTATGTCAACATCCATACATTCCTGACAAGATTTAAAATTATATGAGTCATTTTACATAATATATACTAAGAACTAATATTTTACATTCTAATTTGCAGTTTACACAGATGCTGCACCACAGGGACCTCATGTTATATTCATGGCTCCCAGTGAACAAGTACTTCCAACCCCTTCTTCCAGATGAAGAAACTGAGGCTCACAGAAAACAGGCAGCCTACTCAATTCCATGTAGCAACTTTGTGGTTAATTCCCTTCATCGCAAACCCAGGTCCCTTTAAGCCTGCATGAACTTGTAGTCACAAACTTCTCTGTAATATTCCAGTAGAAGTTACAAAACAATGAGAATTTTATTGGGTATTTTTAATTTGAAATGGAAATATTGTTTGTCTCATGATTTGCACTGTATGCAAATGGGTGCTGATAACATATTTCCTCAGTACTTCAAACAACTTTTTGGGAAGTAAGGTGTTTTCCCTTTATCTTTAAAGTATGACTCACCCTAGCATTCAAACTGCTGTGCTATATATATATATATATATATATATATATATATATATATATATATCAGTGATACAATTGTGTGTGGCATGGGATTCTCAGTGAGAGAGGAAATTAAAAAAGCAACAGATGATAAAAAGCAGGATGATTACATCTTCTCTGTACATAGGCACTAGCAACACCTGTTAATCCTGACAGACATTGAGCTCTGTCCAATAAACATTTGTATCTGTCCAACTGAACCATTTTTCATTACTGCTGAAGCAGACATGACAAGATTTTACACAGAAGTAAATTTAACGCTTGTTAAGAGAATGAATTGTGAAAGCACTGGATGTTTTCCATAATCTCTCTCAATTGGCTTTTTTAAAAAATGTTTCCTCCTAAAGTTGTATAACAAACTTTTGCATCTGCCATGTGAAAATGTACCCATTGTAACCTTCAAATCTGCTCCCTTGTAGCCCCAAAGAGATGCTTGGCACTCAGCTCCGTGTAAGTAGATGGTTAGAGAATGCGAGTAAGATTTGGTGTGTTTATTGGAAACTTCAGAAGTCATTGCTACAAGAATCTAGCAGACTGGTGACTGGGCTCCCTGGTTATCAGTACTGATTTGTTCAGACTCCTTTGTATTGTGTTTCTATGAAACAGCCTCTAGACTGGCAGGGAGAGAGGTCTAACACAAATACTGTTATAAAACTTAATCATCAATTTGTCTTCTTATATTCATGATGTCCAGTGGTTACAGTGAAGTAAAAAAATCCCTTCTCTATTTTGCCAGCAGAGATGGGGAACAGTCACAAAGCAGAACATCTCAGTTGTGGTCTTTGGTTTTTATCTGCTCCATAGTTAAAGTGGCTCTCACTGGTATTTCACTGGCTAGAGAAAAATAAAAAACCCTGCTGTGGCCCACATTCCTTCTGCATCTAATTTCCCTTGATAGTCAGTGAGGTTGGACAGTAAATTTTCAAGTTACTTTTGCAGAGATGAAAGCACCAACTTTTTTTTTCTTTTGGTACTGGGGATCGAACTCATGACCTCACACTTGCCAGGCAAGCACTTGAGCCACCGAGAAAGAAAAAAGAAAAAAAAAAAAACAAGCAAACAAACAAAAAACCCCACCAATTTTCAGATAGAGTCAGCTTTTTAAATAGTGTTATTGGCAAGGCCTGATTGTTTCCATGATTTCTTCTGTTCTTGTTTTTTATTAGTACATGTTTGCATGACATAATGCTACATTCCTTGTGGGGAGTTTGCACACATACATGACACATCTTTACTAAGTTGGGAGTCTATGATGGTGTCCCCTTAGCTCATTCCAGAGTGCTGAGAAACTTCGAGTTAGAGTTGTCTAATATGGCTCAAAACTTGTGGATTCTGTGCCAAAAATATGTAAATTCAAGGCAGGTGTTATGGCAAATGCCTGTAATCCCAGCTCTGTGGGAGGCTGAGGCAGGAGGATCACAAGTTCGGGTCCAACCTGGGCAATAAGTGACTTAACAAGACACTCTTTTAAAATAAAAATAAAGGAACTGAAAAGATAGCCCAGTGCAAATGCTGTGAGTTCAACTCTCAGAAATGAAGTAAATTGAAACTTTAGAGGTTTTTCCATTGTGAATTGTAATCTATTTCAAGTCAGTTCAATTCCATTGAATCTCAGCTTCCTCATCTATCTCAGGATGTTAAAATACCTACTCTCCAAGGTTAAGCAAGCATTAAGATGATGGATGTATAAGCTCTAACCCTTTGGGTGAAGTATAATCTCTACACTGGTCAGCATTTCCCTACCCAATGCCTACATTGCAAAGGAGGAGAAGCTTAGTTGGTTTACATTTTTCAGGGGTTCAGTGCATGATTGTCTGGTTCAAAAGCAGAAGCTTCACAGTAGAATGGCAGATTGGGAAAATGCTACTTAGTTTATGATATAGTGACCCAGAAGGGAAACAGTGCCAGAAGTGTGTTTTACTAAACCTCTAGACAGTTCTCCAGCACATGAAGTTTACAATGAAGCTTAACGGTCACAAACTCTAAATAGAGCAGCAATATAATTATCATCAACAGGAAAATTCTAAAAAAATGTAGTTAAAGTAACTTTTATGTACCCATGAATTATTTCAATAGTAAGTTCTTTAGGAGATAGTTCCAGGCTTCTGTTTGCACATAGTAGTTGTGTCTAATTCACATTGCTTTGAATTTCCAGAAAGTTCTCTTAGGTTTAGAGAAAGAAACGCAGTACAATATGTGATCAACAAATAGTGAGTGTAAAAAGAAACTGATTTAAAAATATCATTGTAAAAGACACCGCCCATAGTCCACTAACAATCACACCCCCTCTTTTGAACCCATGTGTCTCATAGTTCTTGGAATTTTTCTGAAACAGCTTTAGAAGTCCTTTTTGGTGAATGCATTTGTATGGCTGCTTTAATGTCCTGAGCTGACTCAAAATATTTAAGGCAATTTTTGTCAAAAAAAAATTTAGGCAACCGCGATAATACAGTGAAAGATAATTGCAAAAGAGGACTTTCAGAACTGTTTTTGGAAAGTGGTAAGAATAATAAGATAAGAATTTAAAACAAGGGTGTGTATTTTGTGGGGAGTTAGTGGAAATATTTCTTTTACTGTTATATATATATTTGAACATTTACTGTGGTGTTTTACCACAGCTAGTATTTCACAACACTTTGAAATAAGAATGAACTCTAAGTAAAGCACCCCTCACTTCTTATTTGGAAGATCTTAAATAAATTGCTAAATTTTCTGAATTTCAGATTTCTTACTTACAAAGTGCAACTAGTAATACTTTGGTTACAGAGTTGCAGAAGATTCTTTTGCAGTTAGATACTTACATATAGTTGCCAACATAATACTTAGCAAACAATGCTTTCTCATTCTGGGGTCTATCATTATAGCAAGGGCCCTAGTAGGTGCATCACGCTGGGACATTTGATATCAGACCTTCTATATCCTGGTCAGCATAATATGGGGTCTGTACAAGTTCACTGTGATAGAGATTTCTAAAACGCAGGCAAACTTTGCTCCTTTTCCTGCTGCACACCTGGAGTAATAGTAAGGTGGGAAAAGTACTAATTTGGGTCAATATACTATACATAAAATTGTGTTTCATATATAGACCAAAGTACAAAAGGGTTAGTAAGTGATCCTCCAATTCTCTCTTGCTTTGTGGCAGGGATGACACAGGTTTGTTTGTAGAGAGATCAACTATGGGTAGTATTTCCTCTATCAGTTTAGATCCCAAGTAGAAGATAAGAAACTGTGAAGACCACATGTAAGAAATCAATGCATTTGCAGTGTGTTAGGGAACTGAAATTTAGGGACACTGCAGCAATGCCTAGCTCTGCTAATACACATAAGCAAAAATAAGTGTTAGTTTTCAGAAAAGGAGCAATTTTCATCACATCTTAGATGACCTTTGCAGACCATAATCTGGGATAATACACAGAAAAGTGAGGCAACTTACTTTAATCACAACGAAAGTATTTTTTCTCTGAGAACACTTAGGAACAATTGAAAGACAGTGTAATTTTAAAAATTCATAGTGAGTTCAAGTATTATGACTGTATTATTACAGGGAAATTGATTTCTGGTCATTCCTGCTCTTGTTTTAAAAAACCTAGTACTTCAGCAGATTAAAGGAATTAACTTATTTTTTATTTGATGCTTCCTTATTAAAGCATATAGCCAGTAAACCTAAATAGACCAACCTCATAAAATAAGCCTAATAAAGCAAACCTGAGGAACTTCCACTACAGGTTGGAAATGAAGGTAGGTTTTTTCTGTAGAGGTTCACAAGCACAGAGCAGGAATGGAGTGATTAGGTGACTGCCTACTCTACTCCTCTGATACCGTTCTTCTAGCTCCGAATTTGTAACTCTTAGATGACTGCCTGCTAAAATGTCATTTACAATTTGCTAATTCTCTAAATGTTTAACAGGCTTACAGCTAACATTTTCTTTGCTTAAAAGGCAGCATGGTTTAGTGGTTAAAACCATGGATATAAGATATAGACTACCTAATTTAAATTTCATCTCTTCAACTTATTAGCTATGTGACCTCAAGCAATGGGGTTTAAACTGGAATTATAATAATAAATATGCTATGGAAGTCATAAATATTCAATTGATTAAAACTTTTTAAATTCTTAGAAAAATACAAGGCATGTGGATAGTAATCTCCCATCACTCATAGCTCTTTATATTAATTGGACCTTGATTTTATTGCCAACCAAAAAAAAATAAATGCTTAAATTAAGAATAATAATATTAGAGGTCTAAGAAGTATTGTCATTAACTCATTTAAAATACTCCCTGTTGCTTTGAACATCCTTACCTAATTATTCTTTCCACTTTCTAAAGCAGTTCTGGAAGTCTCCTTCTGAGAGTGTCTTTTTTGTGGTTGTCTTATGTCTGAATCACCTCAGAGCATTTTGACAATTTCTGCCAAATCCAAACAGGAGGGTGAGGTCTTCATCCACATTTTCACTGAATCTGGCACCTGGTCACTTCTGGCTTTTCTGGAAAGTCAAAATGATCATGAGAGGTCAATGTTTTAAATAGAGTCAGGACATCCAGGCAGCCATGACAGTGCAACTAAAGAAACTCACAAAAGATGACTTATACCACTGCTTCAGAATCTAATAGAAGGGACCCAAAATGTAAATAATGTAAAGCACAAAATAAAAGATAGATGGTAAGAAATAGGGAGGTTGACTCTGCAGACAGGAAGAGGGGATTCAAAGATGACAGTAACAATGATCAAGTTGCAATATGCATATGCATCCATTTCCCCAGTATGAATGCAATTACTATGCTTCACAAGCATATAGTAACATTTTTTTAGAAAAAGAAAACCAGCAAGAATGCTGGGACAAGTGATGGATAACATTTTGGGGGGGGATGAATGACCAGTAATTAATACTTTACTACAATACTTTTTTATGGAGAAAAGTAAAATAAAATTTCACAACAAAATAATAGGAGAACCAGGATAGTTGATGCATTATATGTTCTTATCATTAAAGCAGTTGTGCAGGATACAAGTTATGAGCATAATAATTTCTCCAGTTGATACTGGCAAAAACCTTCCTTTTTTATTAGCAAATCTCATTGCTTTATTTAATTTAATTAAATTAATTTTTTGGTTCTACTAATTCTTCTTATTTTTTAAATTTTATTTAAAGAGAAAAAGAAACAAAACAGAAAAAAGAGCAGCAACAGTACAGAATTCCAAAGGAGAAAAAGAGAAACAAGGGAAAAAAAGGCCTAAGAAATCACTAGTTGATAAATTACATATTGTCATCTTAGATATAGTTGTTCACAAAATTAAAGGATACATAGTAGTCACTCAAACAGTGAGACTGCTAACAGTTCTGCTCAATGATCCAACACAGATTCAGCAATATGGTCATCTATTTTACACACTCAAACATACATGCAGTTATACCCCTTAAAGTACTTTCTTTTCCCGTTTGTTACAATAGCAATTACACATTTGGGGTTTTGCTACTCTTATAGTTCTTATTACTTTTTATACTAGAGGCACAATATATTTATAAATATGATTTTTATTTATATCACTAATGAGGATAGACTCAAGCTGTCTCCATTTACCTATGAAGGCCTCAAGATCATCCTTTTTTATAGCTGAGTAATATTCCATTGTGTAAAAATGCCACATCTTTTTCATCCACTCTGCAGTTGATGGGCATCTTGATTGTTCCCAAGATGTAGCTAACACAAATTGTGCAGCTATGAACATGGGTGCACATATATCACTGTGATATGAACTTTTCAGTTCTTCTGGGAAAATACCCAGGAGGGGAAAAGCTGGATTGAATGGGGCTTCCAATCCTAGTCTTCTGAGAATTCTCCATATGGATTTCCATAATGGTTGCACCAGTCTACATTCCCACCAACAGTGGAGCAGTGTTCCCTTTTCCCCGCAGCCTTGCCAACATTTGTTATCAGTTGATTTCTTGATGGCAGCTATTCTTTCCGGAGTGAGGTGGAACCTCAATGTTGTTTTAATTTGCATTTCTCAAATGACTAGTGATGGTGAACATTTCTTCACGTATTTATTTGCCTTTTGTATATCTTCCCCTGATAACTCTGTGTTCATCTCAGATGCCCATTTTTGGAGAAGGTCTTTGAATTTGGGGGGTTTGATGCCTTTCAATTCTTTACATGTTCTGGATATAAGTCCTTTGTCTGAGGGGTTGCTGGCTAAAATTCTTCCCCACTCTGTGGGTTTTCTTTTCAGTCTGTTGATGATTTCTTTTGAAGTGCAGAAACTTTTCAATAATATGAGATCCCAATTGTTGATTCTTTGAAGTGTTTCCCATGCAGTTTGCATTTTGTTCATGTAATTCTTTTTACTTAATAGAAAATAAGACACAGAAAAGAAAAACAAACAGCAAGAGACAAAACAACAACAACAACAAACCCAAAATAATAACAGTAGAAGTTTACAAAATAAGATGATAGGAATTTAACAATGGTTGTAACATTGCATATTACCTTTAAAAGGATTGCTCAGATATACTGCTAATTGTATTAGTTCTTGAAAAAGAACAGTTAATACTCATTGATTAGATCAATTTTACATCTCTATATCTGCAACACTTCCTTTCTGATGAACTGAGAGACACTACTAGTATAACTTTCTGACCAATGCTAATAATATGACTTTTCTTTTCCTGACTGTCCTTCCCCCTTTTATTCATCCTAGTTCATTTTTCCTTTTTAAAAATTTCTTCCCATTTCACAATGTCTATTGCAGATTTTAGACTTTATTCACTCTTTCAGTTTCTCACACCAGGGAGATAATACAATTTTTTTTCATATATGAGTGATTTATTTCACTAATGAGTATGGTATCAAGTTGTATTCATTTACCTTTGAAAATTTCAAGTTTATCTTTCTTTAAGGCTGAATAGTACTTCATTGTATAAAAATACCACATCTTTTCAATCCATTCCTTGGTTGATAGGCATTTGAATGGTTTCCAAGATTTAGCTATAATAAATTATACTGCTTATAATCATGTCTGCACATATGTTGCTGTGATATGATGTTTTTAATTCTTCTGGGAAGATACCTAGCAGGGGAACAGCTGAATCAAATGGGACCTTTAATCTCAGTTTCTTTGGGGAATCTCCACATTGATTTTCACTGGCTTACCAGTCCACACTCCTTCCAACAGTGGAAAAGAGTTCCTTTTTCTCCACATCCCCTTCAGCATTTCTTTTTGGTTGATTTCTTGATAGCCATTCTTTCTGGGGCGAGAAGAAATCTCAGTGATGTTATAAATTGCAACTTTCCAATGATCAATGATTTTGACATTTTTTTTCATGTATTTCTTCATCTGAAGTGTGAATTCATCTCAGATGCTCAAATTTGGGTTGGGTCTTTGAATTTGTGTGTCTGAGTGTTTTGAATTCTTTATGTGTTCTAGATCGAAGTATTTTGTCTGAGAGAAAATTGACTAATTTTTTCTCCACTCTGTGAGTTTTCTTTTCACTTTGTTGGTGTTTTCTTTTGCTGTGCAAAAGCTTTTTAATAAGATTTAATCTGGTTGTTGATTCTTTCAAGTGTTTGCTGTGCAGTCTGGGTTTTGTTAAGAAATTCTCTACCTACATCTATGTCTTCAATATTTCCACCTATTTTCTCTCTCAATAGATTTAGTGTTTCTGTTTTAATATGTAGATTTTTGATCCATTTTGACTTTAGTTTAGTGCATGGTGACAGACATAGGGCTAGTTTTGAACTTCGGCATGTAGAGAGCCAGTTTCTTCCAGCACCATTTATTAAAGAGACTACCTTTCTTCTAGTGAACATGTTTGGCACCTTTGTCAAAGGTAAGGAGGGTGACTTTATTTGTAGTTGTTTCTACATCTTCTGATTTGTTTCACTGGTCCTCAAGTCTGTTTTTTGTTTGTCTGTTTCTTTGTTTGTTTGTTTGCCAGTACAATGTTTATATTATCATATTAACTTTGTACTACAATTTCAAATCAAGGATTGTGGTGTGTCCTTCATTGTCTTTGTTGCCTAGGACTGCCTTTGCTATTTTAGGTCTCCTACATTTTCAGATAAATTTTAGGTATGTTTTCCCTAGATCTGTGAGTTACGCTTATAATATTTTCATCAGGCTATTGTTAAATCAATTTTGGGAATGTGGCCATTTTCACTGTGTTGGTTCTTCCTATCCATGAGCAAGGAATACATTTCCATTTTCTGATATCCTCCACAAAATCCTTTTTTAGAGTATTATAAATTTCAATATACATACACTTTTCTTCCTTTATTAGGTTGATTCCTAAGTAATTCATTGCTTTGGATGCAATGATAAAGGATATGGTTTCCCTCATTTCCATATCAGTAAGTTTGTTGTTGTTGTACAGGAATGCTATTGATTTTTGAGTGTTGACTTTGTATACAGCTAAGCTACTAAATTTGCTTTTTAGATCTAGAAGTCTTTTGTGGAGTTTTTGGAGTCTTCTTTTTAGAGTATCTTATCATCTGTAAATAATTATTATTTAACTTCTTTTCCTGTCTTCATTCTCTCTCTCTCTCTCTCTCTCTCTCTCTCTCTCTCTCTCTCTCTCATCTCTTTGACTTTTGAAGCTTTTTAATGTACTTCATATTAGTTTGGCTGTTTCATTTCACTCCTTTATGGTCAGACCTAAGGGCAAAGACTATTTAAGTTTCTCTGACTTTTCTTTGTCTGTGATGACCAAGGTATAAAGACATCAGCTGTATCAAACTTTAAATTTCACATTATCTTTGTTCTTCTTTATCTTGACAGATTTGGAATCCTTCTTCCAGGCTGGAAATCCTTGATTTCCTCAGTTTTTCAAGGCATGGAATAATGTGCTCAGATGCCATGGATGTGTATCACCAGAGAGAAGGAGTCACCAGCAAGAAGCAAAAACAACGCAAAAGCTTATTTTCTCTCTTGTCTAATTTCTCTGCCTAGTGTTCCCGAACTGTATTGAATAGGAAGGGTGACAGTGAATCTCCTTGTTTTCTTCCTGATTTTAGAATGAAAGCTTTGAGTTTTTCTCCATTTAGTGCTTTGTTGGCTGTTGGTTTGTCATAGATGGCTTTTATTGGATTGAGATAGAGGTTATTTATTCTGATTTTCTGCAGGGTTTTTATTATGAACGAGTGTTGGAGTTTGTCAAAAGCTTTTTTACATCTATTGAGATAACCATGTGATTTTTGTCCTTGGTTCAGTTGATATGGGGTATTACTTTTACTGATCTGTGCATGTTGAAACATTCCTGCATTCCTGGGGTGAGCTTCACTTTGTCATGGTGTATAATCTTCATGATTTGCTTTATTCTGTTTGCTAGTATCTTACTGAAAAGGTTTGCATCTATGTTCATTAGGGAGATTATTTTGGTTGGGTCTTTATCTGGTTTTGGTATCAGGGTAATTCTTGCCCCTAGGAATGAGTTGAGGAGTATTGTTTCCATTTCAGTTTCATTAAAGAGTTACTGTAGTGTTGGTATTAAATCTTCTCAAAATTTCTTGTAGAATTCAGTAGTGAATCCACCTGGGTCTGGGCCTTTCTTTGTTGGTAGGTTTTTGATTACATTTTCAATTTCATTGATTGATATTGGGCTATTCAGAATTTTTTTAACTTCTTGATGCAGCTTTGGTAATTCATATATATCTAGGAATTTGTCTATTTCTTCTGTGTTCCCATCCTATGAAAATAATGATTTTCAAAGTAGGTACTGATGATGTTCTGAATTTTCATACGATCTGTAGTGACTTCAACCTTTACTTCCCTCTTTGCATGAATCTGAGTCTTTTGTTTCCTTTTTTTTGACAAGTTTGGCTAATAATTAATCAATTTGAATTATTCTTTCAAAGAATCAAGGTTTTGATTCCCTAATTCTTTGTATTGTTTTCTTAGTCACAGTTGAATTATCTTCTGCTCTGATATTTATAATTTCTTTCCTTCTTTGGACTTTGGGCTTGACTTTCTCCTTTTCTAGAAGCTTGAGGTGCAACATCAGGTTTATTTATTTGTGCACATTCTGTTTTCCTGTTGTAAAAATTCGCAGCTATAAATTTCCCTCTGAGGACTGCTTACATTGTGTCCCACAGGATCTGGTATGTTGTATCTGCATTTTCATTTAGCTGTAGATATTGCTTAATTTCTTCTTTAACCTCATCTGTGACCAATTGGTTTTACAGGAGGGTATTATTTAATTTCCATGTGCTTATGGAGTTTTTGTGGTTTCTTTTGCCATTAGTTTTTAATTTCATTGCACTATGGTCAGATAACATACATGTGATAATTTCAATTCTTTTACATTTACTGAAGCATGTTCCATGGGCCTGTATATGGTCTATTTTAGAAAACATCCATATACAGCTGAGAAGAATGTATATCCTGATATTGTTGTGTGGAACACTATTTAAGCATCTACTAAGTCCATTTGTTCACAGATTTGATCTGGTTCTGATATTTATTTGCTGATTTTTTCCTCTGGTTGATCTATCTATATGTGACAGTGGGACATTAAGGTCCCCCATTAAGATTGTGTATCATTCATTTGATTTTTCATGTCTATTAATATTTGTCTTATATATTTGAGTATTTCTGTATTTGGTACATGCATGTCTATGATTGTTATCTCCTCTTTTTGTAATTTTTCCCTAACAAGAGTGTAGTGACCTTTTTTATCTCTTTTGATCATTCTTGGTTTGAAGTTCACATTGTCTGCAAACAGAATAGCTAGGTCTGCTTTTTTCCTTGATTCTTATTATATGGAGTACTGTTTTCCAACCTTTGACTTTTAGTGTATGTATTTCTTTTTTAGTTCAATGTGTTTTTTGTAGACAGCATACTACTGGATCTTGTTTCTTGACCTATTCTGGTGAATTGAGGCCATTTTACAATGATGATTAAAATTGATACGTATTGACTTATCCTTGTCATGTTATTTTCCTGCTGTTGTTTCTCTACTTATTACCTCTGTTAATTGCTTTCCCTGCATAGTGGTTTTATTCTGTTGTTGTTCTTGGAATTGTGGTAATTTTTATCTCTGTCTAGAATATCTTTTGGCATCCTTTTTAGTGTTAATTTAGTGTTCATGAATTTCTTCAGTTGTTATTTGTCATGAAAGCATCCCATTTCTCCATTAATTTTAGAAAACTTCCACCCTCTGAGTGGAAGTTGTTTTCTTTCAAGACTTGAAATATTTCACTTCATACTCTTCTTGAGTTGAGGATTTATGTTGAAAAGTGTGCCATGATTCTGATGGGCTTTTGTTTACAGGTGATCTTTTTTTTTTCTATAATGACTTTCAATATTCTATTTTTTCATTGAATTTCTTGGATATTTATTGTATGTCTGAGTGTACATTTATTTTGGTTATGGCTAATTGGAGTTCTATATGTGTTGTGATTTGTTTAAATGTCCCCCCAATGTTTCATGTTGTTATTCTTATATTATTTTTCTAGGGTGGCTGATTCTAGTGTTTGTGATTGGTTTGTTGTATAGCACTTGGATTAGTGGCGTGAATGCTTCACCCACTGAGGAGCAGATAACTCACATGCAATATAAGGCAGAGAAAGAGGTGTACTTTTCTCCCTTTCATCCTGTTCACTCTTTATGCATGCAGCTACTACGAATGGTTGTCCCTCAGCTACATCACCCTGCCTTGCAGCCAGCTGAGTATGGACTGAAACCTCCAAAAACTGTAAGATAAATAAACCTTTGCTTTCCTAATTTTGGGTGTCAGGTATTTTGTCTCATCTATGAGAGAAAAGTAACCAAGACAGTATGCCGCACTTACTGCATCAGATTCTTTTGTAATGCTTGATAAATTTTCTGCTATTACTTCTTCAGTTTTTGTTTAAAATTCCATTTGTGTTGGCTCCTGCTTTTTCACTGACACCAATTATTCTTATATTATTTTTTTTTGCAACATCTTGTAGCTGTTGAACTGTTATTTCCTGATCTTTGAGTATTTTGAATAGATCCTTCTTTTCATGATCAGTAACTGTGGTCCTGTCATCAAGGTCTGAAATTCTAACTTTAATACTTTAAAAAATTAAACATAAAATATATGTGTTGATCATACCTCCTACATGTCTTTGACAGTCATTAAGGAATTATTATTTTTTGAGTACTCTGGTTGTTTTTACCTTACCTTAGCACACTGTGTGGTGTATAAAGCGTACATACTATATCGTTGTGGATGAATGAACAGGAACTAGCAATCTATTAGTTAGTGTGTTAAAATACAGAGATTGTTTTACACCAAGTTACCTATTTCATGGCTAGACTTGACTCTATATTGGGTGACTTGTATACTTTTTCTTATAAGCATTACAAAAATAAGGTGACATTTTACAGAAGAGTGTATTTATATTGAATAAATAACTTACCCAGAATTTCCAATGTAATGCTAAATGTGTTGAATTCTAATTCCTCTTATTTGATATTCATATTAAGTTAGATGAAAAAAATATATAGAGAGAATGAGAGACACACAGAGAGAGAAACAGGGAGAGAAGGCGAGAGAGAGAGAGAGAAAGAGAGAGAGAGATCCACTAAAAATGTGTACACATTTTAGCAGTTTGCCATTTCTGATATAATAATAAGGAAATAATAAATGTTTGGAAGCTAATGTTTGCCAATTTCAGTGCCTCTTGTAATTGCAGAGACCAAAGGTAATTTGTCATAACCTCATCAAGTCTCAATAAGTTTAGATTAAAATATTTATACAAATTTTTCTTTTCTTGTTTTGGAAAGAGAGAGAAGAATATACAGCACAGTTTTCACTCCCTAATTAACACAGCTCTCTTAGGTTTTGTATGCTTCTCCACAAGGTGAAATTAACACAGCTCTCTTAGGTTTTATATGCTTCTCCACAAGGCGAGGGATTCACAGTACTTTATAAGTAGCTTCATATTTTAGTTTCTCTGATTTTATTGTGGAGTTACTTTTAGACCAATCATATTGAAAAATTATAGCCCTCTCTGATTTTGAGTGGACTTGCCATTCAGTGTGTCAGTTTACCAACCAGTTGAGGGATTTGTAAGCATCATGTCAGAGATGAAGTGTCTCTGTCTTCCCCTTGTTGTGTGGGCCCTCAGCAGTTGTGGGGCTGGACTCTGAATGTTGAGTGAAGAGTCTGAGTACCTTGCACAGTGCATCCAGGTCCATCTCTCAAGCAGGTGATGGGACAACCCTGAGCCTCTTTTGTGTGGCACTTTCTGCATTTGTGCTCTAGCATCTCATCTCTGCAGGTAACATCTAATGGGAGTTAAATATATCACTGTAATAGATAAGCTGTTATAAATTGAATGGATCAATGCTTTAATCAAAGGCTAGAGATGCAAGGTAGTCAGGGTGGTCAAAATGCTTTGTCCTTGGATATTTTCCTACAAGTCCCTCAACCATTTGGCCAACACACCAGACTTCTGGATTACAGAATAATAATTATGGCTGGCCAATTGGTGAGACATTCTCTCAATATCTTACAAGGAGTTTGTTGAACTATTTTAAAGCAGCACAATTGGAAAGCTCCACTTCACTGCCTCATGAAATCATTCTTGGCATGTGAAACAATTTAGCTTAACATCTAACAGAAATGAGATATTAATGTGGAGCCATTTTCTTGGCATTGAATATACCTTGATGGAAAAAATGAAAAAGTGATTTTGAGAAAAGATTCACAGACTTATATACAAAGGATGGAACATGTTTTACTTCTCTAATATATTCAAACAATACATCAAGTTATTAAGGGGTTCTTAAATGAATTCTGCATTGTATCATAAAATAAGTTTTGTGTGCTATTCCTTTTATTACAATCTATTAAAAATAGTATTTTTTATTTCTTGATAGTATATATCTAAACAAATCACAAAGCAAGGACACGGTTTATATATAAAATTACCAAATGTCACAGTCATATCTCATTGACTGGAAATCAGTGTAACATATGTTTGTACATTAATATGTATTTAATATATGAAGATTTTTGTTTGCTTTATTCATGAAGTTCTCCTTGCATCATATCTAGGCAAAAAATAGTTTCTGAAAACTGGATCCTAGTTCTTTAAATATATTTTAAACATATCTTTGGAATAATCATTATGCTCTACTCTCTAGCCATTCAGGAATACGGAAATATTCCTTATAAGAGTGCATTACTTTATGTTAATATTCTTTTAAAAATGTTTTGAGGCAGAAAATAAAGACAGAATAAAGCAGAATAAAATAAGAAAAAGTTGGGCTATGGAAGTAGTAAATGAAGGTGTAAAAGGCGTGAAAATTTTAGAACTGTCATATAAGCTTTTGGAAGTTCATTAGAACTTTTAATTTTCTTCAAATTTTGCCATGAGCTGTCTACAGTAAAGCTAAGTTTGAAGAGTCCCAAAGTATGTAAGTTGAAATGAAGCAGAGCTCAGTTGAAGCCAGGAACTATAAAATCAGAAAGTGACCATTTTCTTATACTTGTGTAGTAATCACTTTACATAAACATTATCAAAGAATTTTAAACTTAGAAGCTGAAATAGTTTTAATGAGCAGGACATTCATGTGATCTTAAAGGTTAGAACTATAGGAGATGTAACAGTACTTAAGAAGAGTGTACCATGATATGGAATAATTTTCTAAGCATCTGAAAGTGTTATCAATCTTTGAATGATTAATCTTGAGAATACCTTATTAGGTTTGTGGTCTTGCATGATGTAAAAAGAAGCAAACGATACAGATGTTTAGCTTCAATCTACTGGCAAGGAAACAAACAAATCTGAGACAAGCTGCAGTACTCCAGTCTTTTCTCCTGTGACTATGTAGAAGTGTGAGCTTGGGATGTATCTCTAGACCACGTTCTCTGTATTAGAAAATGATAATTCTTGAGAGAATGAGTGATGCTAACTTTGAATATTGTTATTCTCATGATGAACAGACATTTTCTACCTTTTGTGTTGTCCTCTTACTCTAAAAGAGGATACCAAAGAGTCATTGAATTGATGGATCTCAAAGAGGGGAGACAAAAAACATGAGTGTGGTATGCGCTATAGTTTCCCATCACTCTGTTGAGAAGTTTCCATGACCTTAGCCAGATTTCTTCAGTCATTAGGGATTACTTACAAGAAACACCAAATTAAAACATACCCATTAGATTTTCCCTGGGGAGACAATCTTGAAAGTTATAATTTTCCACTCTAAAAATAAACAGCTTCACCATAAAAAGAAGCTATTGCAAAGGTAATGATTATAAAGCACAGATTAATCTTCATGACGCCCAACCCAAAGGCCTCTGAAATAGGAAGCAGATGTGGTACATATCTTCATTTTTACTAATTTATAGAGATCAAGAGCATTAGATGGGGCTGCAGGGAGACTCCTCTCTAATGATCTGAGTCATGGTATGTGGTAGAGACAAAATCATCATAGTGGCATTTTCTGAATACCTTGACCAACAGTTCATGGATACAACTGACAAGGATGTTGCTATTGTTAACTTTATTCAATCAGTCAGAAAACCAGAACTTAGGAAATTTAAAAGAATTGTCCTATGTTTCAAATGCTAAACCAATATCAAGTAATCTTTTGTAAACACTATGATGTTAAGTGAAGGAAATCACCAAACTGCATTTAAAAGTATTGTCTTTTAGGAGTCAATTTTTAATTTATTAGTTAGAGCCTGTATCATCACCTTCATTCAGCATGAAGATGTGGAAGCTCAAATTTAGGGATGCTAAAGCATCTGGCTCTGGTTATTCTTCTGTTAATTGATTACTGCTTTCAAAATTGAAGCCCTCAACAAAACTATGTCCTTTAAACTATAGCTAACTCCTGCCTTTTGTCTATTGAGTTTTTCTCCTTTGAAGCCAGCTTTTTCTTATGCTTCTAATTAATGTAATATAGGGTGCAATTTTAGAAAATAGTTGGACTTAAGTTTCTATCATGGTAATCACTGCATGATCAGGAACTCCATGACCAAGGTGAGTGAAATTTATGCCAGACTTAGGATAAAAAATTAATTCCAGCTTCTAATGATGACAGACCTTATTGTAAACTTTTAAGTCATAATATTACACAAATAGCAAAATCTCTGTCTTACATTAGTGTCTGGAAGTCTTGAGTACTGCTGTTAGGATTCTGGGTGCATTGACACATCCAGTTGTGTTGGAAAAGGTTGTTTCTTGACATTCATTCTTGTGGCAGAGACTGATTGCACCTCAATATTTATTCTTTCCTTCCTCCTTTTTCTATTAGAACTTCTTAGCTACCACACAGTGTCATTCACATGAATGATCCTCTATTTGAGGATAAGGATCATTCAAATAGACTGTGTTTTCAAGCTCCTATTGCAATGGTATGTTCATATGAGCTGATTCAATTCAGTGAATTGTGATGGAAAATGAAGACTCAATTCCAAGGTTCTACTCTGGCAAGGGGGCAGGAGGGACATCTTCTTCTCCATTTTTTCTCCACCCGCTTTCCTGACCATAGGAGAGTGTTGTTCTAAAAGCTAGATGTAACCGTACAGACAGAATAAAATCACCTTACAGAAGAGTGGAGCAACAAGGTGAAGAAGAGCTCTGTCCCTGGACAAACTCAGGACAACACTTCTCACTTGGGTGAATTATCTACCTACTGGTGGATTGGACATATATTTGCTTGAATTACTGTATTGAAATTCTTTTGTTATGTGAGATTCAAGTGTATCTCATTATACTACTATTTGCTAAAATAATAATCAGAACTCATAAGCCTGAATCAAGATAATTTTAATTATGAGGGTTTTTTTGGTATAATAAACTCTATATTTCCTTCAAGGTATAGGATATCATTGACTCAACAGTGTTTTACTAAAATTTGTAAGCTGAAGTCTTCAAGATTTGATTCTATCTAGAGATGGGATCATTAAAGAAGTAATTAAGGTTAATGGAAATGTGAGGATAGGCTCTAATTAATTTTTATTTCATTATAAAGTGGATGAGATGACAGGTGTGCAGGTCAGTGGTTATACACCTGTGTACAATTCTCAAAGCCCTGTGTTCAACTTCTACTACTTCCAAAGATAAACAAACAGATGACAGAGAACAAATGCACACAGAGAGGCCAGGAAATTACAACTCTTTAGAAGCCAAAGACAGATCTTAGAACAAATGAACATTGTTGAAACCTTGATGCTGAATACTAGATTCTGTTGGTTAAGTTGTCCTGTCCCTGGTACTATTGTGTGGCAGCCATATAAAACCAAGAGACATGGAAAACTAATTTTAGAGTCCCTGGAAGACTCTAAAACAGGTGTCTGAGGTATCCATATAAGCATTATGTTAGATAAAGGGGCATATGTGACAGAGGGATCATCAATCACCTTAGGCAGTGCTTTCTATGCATTGGAAAATATTTATTCCACAAGATAGGGCTAAAGAAATATCTTAAATAGACTGAATCCATGAATCTCTCATTTCCTGATACTCAGATTCTCATTTAAAAGGAACAAAATGTGAACAAAAAGTAATACATGGGAAAGGAGTTGTCTTCTTCCTTTATGTTAGGCTCTTCGAGAGAGTCTCTGACTAGGAGTTTTTGTGTTAAGATCTAATAAAAAAATGTGCCAACCATGTAAATTGGGAGATGGTGATGAGCTGAGAGTTTCAGACAAAAGAAATAGTGCTCATTTAGTTGCTCAAAGAACGCTGACCCTGAATTTCCAAGGAGCAGAAAGAATATTATATCTGGAACTTCATGAACAAGGAGAGAAATATATTTAATATTAGTGAGGCTGCCATATATCAAAATATGCAGGCTGTAATAGGAATTTTAGATTTTTCCAAAAAAAATGTTTAAAAGTCCGATGAGATCCATTTTCTATTATAAAAGATCATTTGGGCAGCCTAATTTGTAGGAATGTTAAGAAATACAGTAATTAAGGTTAATGGAAGGTGAGGATAGGTGCTAGTCTAACATGAATCATTACATTATAAAGTACACAAGATGTTTCATATCACTCCTCATCTTTCAGAGCTCAGCTGAATGCACACCTCTGGATGTTTCATTGCAGTCACTGGGGTTTATTTCTCACATTTCTGTTTTTTCTCAGCATTTATATGGCAGCAATTGTACTGGTCAGCCTGGATCAGTCTCCTCCTAACACCAAAGGCTATTAGTGAATTTGTGGGTATATGCACATTTTCCTTGTGATTTCCATGTCTTTCATAGGCTCTGGCATCTAGTAAGTTTCCAATCCATGTTAGTTAAGGACATATTTTTATATGCATTTTGTAGATTTTACAGTATATATCCTAAAGGATCTATTTGCTAGGGTCTGATCAGAATTCTGAATACCTGAGGGGGAAGAGGTGAGGTATAAAGAAAGACAAAAGACAACAGTCAAGTATAAGGGGACTGGGAGGAACCTTTCTCTAGTGGACAGGCACACCCATCCCAGTGGTCAGCCCACTTGTACTAGCAAGTGAAAGCACAAGAGAAAGGCTGATGTACTTTTCCTAGAACAGCCACTGTGGTAGACAGGGAAAAGTTAATGGAGAACAAGTTCTTCCTTAATCCTGGATTCTTCGTTCTTTACATTGTCCTCAACAGACGTTATCTTGCATTAGGAGTGCTATACTCAGGAAACTTCCTTGCACAGCCAGGAATGATAGCAGCCTTCCACATACTTCTCTGTTTCTAAAACAAGGTCACACCAGCCTCAAGACCTTGGGACCCTAGCCAAGTACCTGGTCTCCAGCATAGTAAGATTTTATTTCATATCCCCTGGAGCCATCACACTCCAAGGTTGCAAATTATATGACACAGCTATAATGATAGAAGTCACACAGTAGGAGCATAAAAACAGAGATGCAAATCAACAGAACAGAATTAAGAGTTCAGAAATATAAGCAAGTAGACCCTCTCTAATAAGAGATTGAACTATAGATAGCACAATTGAGGACTGGGGATTTAGTTCAGCAGAATAAATGCCTGCCTGGCAAGCACAAGATCATGAGTTCAATCCTTGGTACAGAAAAAAAAAAAAGCACAATTGAAATGATTAAAGGCTTCTCAAAATAAGACCAAAGGTCCTGTAAAGGTATAAAAAACTGTACAGTAGCTTTGATCATTAGAGAAATAGAAGCCTAAACAACACCAAGTTTCCTCCTTGCTCCAGAGGAATGGTTTTTGTTAAGAATGCAAACAAGAAATGCTGGCAAGATTGTAGGAAAAAGAACATTTTTCTGTTTCTGGTGGGAGTGTAAACTAGTACAGCCACTATGGAAATTAGTATTCTCAAAAAACTAACATTAGAAATTCTTTTCAACTTACCTATATCTCTAGGGATATCGTCCAAAAAATGTAGACTTAATACTACAGAGGATATATTTATACCTGTGTTTATAGAAGCATAAGTCATAATAGCTTAATCTTGACAGTCACTTATATGTCAATGAACAAATGAATGGCTAAAGAAATTATAGCCCACTGAGTGCTACTCACCAAATAATAAGGATAAAATTGTGCCATTTTTAGAAAAAGGGGGATGCTAAGTGAAATAAATCATGCACAGCATGTTAAATATCACATGCTCTCTGTGATATGTGTAGCCTAAAATGTAAATAATTAAAAGAACTAAATAAAAGATGGATGATGGGTGGACTTTGTGCAGATGGGAGGGGTATTGTTATGGTTTGTGTCTGGGTCACCCCCTAAAAGCCTCAAATGCTCATATAGGGCAGACTTTTTGGAGGTGGCTGAATCTAGAGTTTGCTATTGACTCATTGTCTACTTCTGGCACTGGGGGTATGAGTGTTATATCCACCCGAGGGCAGGTGGCCTGCATACAATATAAGGGAGGAAAAGAGGATTCTCCTTCCCTGTGGCTCTCACTGCTTTTTCTGTCTTCCACTCCCATGAACTGTTGCCCCTTTGCCATGCTTATCCTGAATGGAAACAGTTGATTATGGACTGAAAACTCCACAACTGTGAACTAGCTAAATCTTTGTTTCTCTAACTTTGAATGTTGGGTATTTTATCTCAGCAAGGAGAGAAAAGTAATGAAGATAAGGCTCTAGGTTTGGGGGAGACAGGAGAGTGGAAAGGTAAATGAGAATCATAAATGAGAATCAAAAATGATTAATATGAGATCTGTATATACACCAATCTCCCCAAATCAATGAAATAATTCAGTATCACAAACATATACTAGCAAAAACAAACAAAAAAACAAATTAAGAACTACTATTTGGCAGAACCAAGGGCTATCTTTGATTTTTTTTATTACATGAGTGCTTGTATAGTTTTTGAGACATCAAGCTTCTGCCAATATTTCTTGATGACACTAACAACAATATTGGATCATGTTTCTGGGGTTCATTCAAGGTATCAGCTTCTGATGAGTCCTGTCATGAGTGAGCGTACACGTCTAGAGGAAGATTTTATAGACACAGGAAGAGCCAATATTTCAAGGATGAGTAGATGCCATGGGGGAGGGAATGTGGACTGGAAACTCACTTGCGATGAAGACAATGCCAATTTCTTTATTACAGGAACAAATAGAAATAGGCAGGGCAGTCTGAAAAGATCAGCAGCTTGCCAAAGATGTAGAGTAAGGATGTGAAGTAACTCACCTTATAAACAGGGAGTAGTATAAACAGGGCAAAGGGGAATCAATTGCACTGTAAATCAGAGGTGAAATTAGTAACTCTTTTAGCTTCAAAGACCAATTCTAGCTAATAAACAGCAGAATTTTGGGTTGAGGAATTCCTGAAATGGTTACCACTACTCTCAGATATCAGGAACTTGGAGACCAGCCCTATCCTTATGAAAGAGCAATTCTGTCTGCCACAGTTGAACCTGGGACATACACATTTAAAAACGAGGCACAACAGAATCCAAGATGGCTGACTGAGTGGTGGCATGATAGAGAGCCTCTCTGAAAAGAAAACAACTAAGATGCTGGAATCTAACACCATGGAGAAAGTCAGACAAAAAGAGAGGAATTCCCACGACCCAGGAAGAAACTGAAGAAAAAAAAGAAAAAGAAAAAAAGAAAGAAGAAGAAGCGTGGATGGAGGCTGGAGCTGGGCAAGCTCCAGTCACTGTACTGGGTGCATCTTAGAGTCAGGCAACTCACAATCAAGCTGAGGTCATGGCCCTGCCAAGAGTGGGGGTTGGTGAGCTCAAGACCCTCGGCTGGAGGAGGCACTGCGACAGGGAGTGGAAACAGTGAGTCGAGCTGTGCAAACTTTGGTGAGTGATGGGAACTGGATTCCCCAGGGCAGAATGACTGGCTAGATGACATTTTGGAGTTGGGTAGGGATGGCTTGAATCAAAACCCAAGGTGGAGTCGGTCAATGGCTCCTGGTCCAAAGCAGATTGGTGGGATCTGCTCAGGCTGGGCCAGGCCCCTGGTTGTAACCCAATAGCCAGGGAGGAGGCTGTCCTGAGCCAGTGGCATCCCCAGGAAACACACAAACATGCGGAAGCATCCACTGGGTGACTGATGTAGGGGGAGGGCCTGGCTCACAGCATGCACCGTGCAGACTGGCAGTGGACTGAGGGGGTGGCACTTCCCTAGCCAGTGCACTGCAGAAAAACTGTGGGCAGTGAGAGAGGCCTGGAGACCTCCACCACACACCAATCTGAAGGGGGCCGGAAACATGACAAGACAGAGAAATAGCAAAAGGCCTCCAGCCACTGAACCAGGGAAAGTGAGTCCAGTAGAGGTAAATGCAGAGGAGGTTGAGGGCAGCAAACATGTAATATCAGACATGGCCTCATTGGAAATAAAGAAATACTTCTGTGACCTCATTGATGAATTTAAATCTGAAATTCTAACTCAGATGAAGCAAGATATAAGAAGATTAATAAAAGAAATACTGGGTAATCCTCAAGTAGGCACAAATGAAAGAATGGAGGAACCCAGAGAAAGGAGAGAAGCCTTTGATGAAGAATATAAACAAAATCTAGAGTACATGAAATAGATCCAAAGAGAATATCAGGAAATTAAAAACTCCATTGAAAGTTGGCAAAACCTTTTAACAGAAACTAAAGACAAGCATTCAAAACTTGAAAATAGATTTGCAATGTATGATTGTGAAAGGAAGGATCTCTTAAAAATAAGGAACCAGGAAGCAATGATACAAAGCCTAGAAGATGACAAGAGGATTTATAACCTAAGAATAAAAAATGTGAATGAAGATGCAGCAACAAATACAAATGAAATAAAAGTCTATTCACAGATATAATTAAGGAAAACTTCCCAAACATAGTTAATGGAAGTGAAGTTCAGATAAATAAGACATACAGAACTCCAGCCAGCTACAATCAAAACAGATCTACACCCAGACACATAATAGTCAGGATCCCAGAAATCCATCACAAGAACAGAATATTAAAAGCAGTCAGAGAAAAGAAACAGATTACCTATAAAGGAAAAATCATTAAATCACAGCGGACTTCTCGATGCAAACCATCAAATCAAGAAGAGCTTGGATTGAAATATTCCAAGCCCTGAAAGAAAATAACCTCCAACCCTGATTGATGTACCCAGAAAAATTGCCTCTCAAAATTAATGGAGAGACAAGATATTTGTATGGCAAAGAGGAACTGTGGGAGTTAGTGACCACCAACCCAACCCTGCAAAAAATATTGTAGGACATTCTACAGAGAGAGAAGAAAATCACCAGGATCCCAGGAACAATGGCAGAAAGGCCTCCAAGAAAAGGACAGACAGTAGAATGAAGGAGAAAAGTAAACAAACAACAATGACAGAAAAATAGCATAGCAGAGATAAGACAGAGAAGATTGGTTATACTGCTGTTTTATCTTGACTGATTTTATTTGAATTTGGTTAGTTTTGAATTTGTATTGTTGACTTGTTTTGATTTGCTTCTCCCTCTAATACAGAAAGGTTAGGTATATGTGTAGAGACTTATACATGTGTAGAACTTCTAAGTAGTTTATGAGAATGGATTATAGTTATTGTAAAGAAAAAAAGAGAGGAAAAGAAAGTATTCTAAAGGATATAACTGCATGTATGTTTAAGTGTGTAGGATTGATAACCATATTACTGTTTTGTTGGATATATGAACAGAACTGATTGCAGTCTCACTGTTTAAATGTCCACTTTGTATGCTTTACTTTTGTAACTTGAATGACTACTTTTAAGTGAAAAATATGTAATTATCAACTAGTGATTTCTTACTGGTTACTATTTTTGTTTTGTTTTGTTTTTGAAATTTTGTATTATTTCTACCCTCTTTAAGTTTCACTTTTTTTCTTTAAATAATAATAAAAAAAAGCCAGAAGCAAGCCAAAGGCTATTACTTATTTCCCTTATGCTTGGCTTTTGCTGAATACTTTTCTCTGAAAAAAAAAAAAACCTGGGCTTAATAAAACTGTGTTATAGCAGGGTTGTATTTTGACATGCTCCTTTGTGTTTATCTTCTACTGAAACCATAGACAGGTAACAGGTCCATTCTCTTAACTATGCCAGAAACTTCAAGTAAAATCAACAAGTTAGAAGCAACCTGGTGTTGTAGAAGGAATTAGAATATTGACCTGAGAAGACTTAAATTCAAGATCATATATCTGTTGACTGATGAATGGATAATGAAAATGTGGTAATTACCCATAAAGGAGTTTTACCCTGCCATGAAGAAGGATAAACTTGAGTTATTTGTAAGAAAATGGATGCATTCTGAAACCATAATTTTAAGTGAAATAAGAGTTTAAGTATCACTGGTTTCTCTTATATGAAGAGGCCAGATTATATACAAAGAGCAAAATAAAATATATTCTAGGAAGTAGGAAGATAGATATTTTTCTAGGAAGGGGAAGAGGCTCAAGAGATAAATGGGGGAGAGGGATGGAAAAAGTAATTAAAGTGTGTGGTATGCAAGTACAGATTCCACACAGAATATAAACACTATGCACTACAGTGATGTACAAAAAGAAAGAAAGAAAGAAAGAAAGAAAGAAAGAAAGAAAGAAAGAAAGAAAGAAAGAAAGGAGTCCAAGAGATGGATTAGAAGGACAGAGCAGGAAAAGAAAAGGAGCACAGTAGGAAGAGAAGGTGTATTCTGTACATGTACCAAATCTCCACTTGAAATATAAACAATGTGTACAATGAACATGTACTAGTAAAGAAAATAATCTAAAAAAGGGATCCTACTTTTCTAATTTTCAGCTAAGTGAATCTTTAACTTTCCACAATTACTCTGCCTTCTTTTAAGCTCAAGGACTTGGCAAATGTTGATTGCATTCCACAATACTGGCAGAAGATTTTTACCTGGATAGTTATAATGTCTTATTATTCTGGCCACAATGCTTGTTTCAGACTCAGGCTCTTGTCCCAACTTGGGCTAATGAGAGCTACTTCAAGATTCTTGTTCAAGTTTCTGATAAACAAAATTTTCCCCCTGACCACTAAAATGGAAGAGTATATGATAGAAGTTATGGTTAGATCATTGCTGCCTCCTGGAGCCTAAAAGTGAACAAAGACAGAAAGTCATGGCTTTAAGCAATACATAAAGATATGGTCTTAGTTACATACTTTAACCCCTAGCCCAGAAGCAATTAGTGTATCTCCTTTGGGTCTTAGAAGGAAGCAGAATCTACTTCACTGTTCATAAAAAACATTTTAACAGTTATTTACAATGGAGTGTGAAATTATAAGGAAGAGATGTTCAAAATCCAGAAAAAAGGAAAAGTTATTATGATCTCTAAAACTGGAATCAGGTAATACTAAATCTGTTAAAGCTGCAATAGTTTAAAGATACCTCTTAGAGAAGTACAAACAACCCTGAAGGATGGAGGGAGTAGAAATTGCCTTGATATTTTTCTCAGTTTCTGTCTTTTACCTCTTTTTGTCAACACCTAACTGGAAGAAAGTCAGTGAAACAATAAAGAGAAATCAGCCTCCACTGTCATACAGAACCTTCAAAAAATTGAAATGCATGAGAAATGGGACAAATAGAGAATAATGTGCACAGAATTAAATCCAGTCCCATGTAACTCCATGTACATTAGTAAAAACATTCTTCTGTTCTTATCCTCCTTTTTGAAGCAATTGAAAATCGTTCTCTGTCTTTCAGTTTAAAAGGATTCTATCTTATAAATTCTTAGGTCTGAAAATTTTAGAGCATCATCTCCCACATAGAAATATTTTGTTACAATGTATCTTTCTCTGAAGAGGGTCAGAGAGATCTTGATACATTCAGTTATGCAATCAGTAAGTGGGAGCATGCAATCAGTAAGTGGTTCCAGTTCTTTCTACAGAGACCAGCTGGGAAAGACGATGAGTCAGTGATTGTTCCAAATCCATTAGATCAAAATATTAATAGAATGAGTACAGTGGTTGGAATATTTTCATTTCTAGTTTAATGTGGAAGGGTAGATATCCATATGATAGCAGTTTCTTTTTGCACAGGGTCCAGTGGGAACACTCCCTCTAATTAAATGAGTCCAGTGGGGCATCTAAAGGTAGAAAAAAGAGATAGGCTTGTTTCTATGAGACAGAGATGGATGACTACTCATTCCTTCACAGTTTAAAATCATGAAAGTATATCCTCTGATTATTCAAAGTGGAACTCTGTACTATAAGGCACAAGTAGCAAAAATGGAGCAAATTAATACTAAACTTTGTTATCTGGAAGACAGCTCAAAAAATCAATCTCTTCATTTTACAGAGAAAGAAAACTTAAGCCAAAGACACAATTTGCCAAATGTTACACAGTGAATTCACAGCAAAGCTACAATTAGAACTTGAATTTGCAACAATCTTTTACTTTGGTTTCCATTCTAATATGGAACCTATGTTTCAGAGTGCACACTTAAAACACGTGGTTGAATTCTGTCACTGTAACTTTGTCACTGATATTATTATTATTATTGGTACTGAGGATTGAACTCATGACCTTGCATTTGCCAGGCAGGTGCTTATGCTACTGAGCTAAATGCCCTGTCCTGTCACTGATATTATATGCAGCGTGCTCATTTTCTCTATACTCAACTATGTATAACACAGAATATGACTTAGGATTTGTAACTATAGGAATTTCTCTAGAGTTCAAACTGTGATGCTATTGACAAACATTTTTCTTTTCACATATTAAATACATTCTTGCCTGTGTTCTTTTTATAATCAGAGAATAATGTTCATCATGGCATTTGGTTTTGTGGGTGTACTTGGAATTGAACTCGGGGCCTTATGCATGTCAAGTATTGTTCTATCAATGAGCTACACACATAGATCCCTTGATACATCAAATTTTAAAATTCAGAAGTTCCTTTGTTGTTAAAATTACCATCGTGGTGAAATTTGCACTTTGAGTCAGAATGTTGGTATGTAAAGTGTTAAGCAAGACAGAAAATGGTTTTGCATATTGACTTTTGTGGTTAAGGTAGCTAGACTCTTGAGTTTTATGACAAAAAACTTCATCCAGAATTGATAAGTACGGCATGTTTTTTTAGCTCCAATAATTAATTACAAACTGCCTTGGGTAATCCAATCAAAATGATGGCACTATCTAGATTGCCCACCTTTAAGAACTTGAGAATGCCTTTGCTAGGCTTTTTTCCTCCTTTTTTACTCCAAAGAATCAGTAGGGTTTGATGTATTTGCCATTTTTAGTCATTTCGTCTCCACTGATGTGACAGCAACATTGGGCCACCAGGTCAGGTTTGATTTACTCTGTAATGAGGCTTTGGGGACAGTTTTCTCTACTAATCCGTCACTCCATTTGAGCACAGGCAACTGTGGTTTTGAAATGTTATTATTCTGTAACTCCCAGAAAGTCCGATGGATCCTGTGAAATGTCAGTGTCACTGTTATTTCCTTGAACTTAAGTTATTTTAGGCTTGTAGCTCAAGTCCTAAATGAAGTTCCCAATCCATAAATAAATGTAGTAATTGGCCTCAAATACAGTCATACTGGCATGTCTTTGAGATACTGCTAAACAGTCTTATGTTTCTCTTAAAATCAAAGCACTTTAGAATTGGATGAAGCCTTAGAGGTCATTTGCCAATGCACTGTGTGTTGTCCTCTAGCTATATTGCAACTAAGGTATCAAAGGTTACTGAGCCCTTTGATATTTTAAGAAAATTGGTTTGAACTGTCTTACCTCTCATCCTGTGAAAATACAGCCAACTCTAAAACATTTTTAGACATTTCCTTCATATTTAATTCTGTCTACTTTTGTTCAGCCAGACTCATATTAATTCCAGTTTTTGTTTTCCCCTTTTTTCAGGCATATACCAAGGAGATATACTGTTCTACTTCTTTTTCTTGATTTTTGCCAAATGCTACTTGAATGGAACTTTTGTGAATGCATTTACATGGACCATTACCAAAAGCTTAAACAAGTTATATGATGTAATAAACAACCTAAAATAGAAAGTCACTGTTGTCCTAACTTTAAAATTCCCTCCCTGTTATGGCTTGCATCTAGATGTCCTCCCAAAGCCTGATGCTCTCATAGGTGGGGCTTTTTGGTGGTGACCGGATGTTGGGTATATGAATATGAATTCAGAATGTGATAAGTTAGTCCACTGATTGGTTGAGCATAGTAATGGGTGTGGAGGATGGGAAGGGTGTGGAAGTCTGGTTCTTGAATGTGGATGGCACCAACCAGTGGCCTTGTAGCTGGATGGAATATAAAGGGAGAAGAGGAAGGTGGGCTTGCTGTTTCCTGCCTCCTCTGCCATGGACTGTTTCTCCTCTGCCAGGCCCCTACGCCCTGCCACCCTGCTATAGAGCCAGCCGACTATCAACCGAAACCTCTACAAACTGTGAGCCGAAACAAACCTTTCCCATTTTGACTGTTAGGTGTCAGGTATTTTGTATCAGCAACAACAATAAAAAAATCATCTAAGACACTCTGGCATCCCTACTGGTACCCATTTCTCCTAAGAGTCCTTTCCTAATCCATTGTCCTTTAGGATGCTTCAATTATGCGTCATGTTTTGTTCTACTCTTTCAAAAATTCTCCAGTTTCTTTCAGTATAATTAATTCATAACCCCTATTTATAACCCTAGTCTACTGGCAACAGGCTTCACCTGAATGACTGAACAAAGTGGCCAAGTTCATACCTGAGAAGGGTTCTGCTCCTGATGCAAAGTTCCTCCCTCCCTCCTCCGCTCCGGTGTTCTCTCCTTCCCTTTATTCTCTCTCTCCTTTAGCTTACACACGATTTCACCTCCTCCCTTTCCACCTCCTTATGTTTTCATACTCCAAAACTTTGAAGAGAATTTCCTGTTATTTTTTTTAATTCTGTAATCATTTCTATCCTAGTTTTCTGTTTTGCTGTTTAAAATAAAAAACCCCATAAATATAGAAGTGGAATCGACTATGAAATGGGAAAAAAAACTTCAAAAACTAAAATGTTAAATACAAAATCTTTACCAGCTCTTCTTCACATTTTATTCAGATTTAAAGATACTTCCTAAGAACAGACATGGAAAGATTATTATTACTAAAAAATCATACAAATGCCATGTGTTAGAATTAAAAAATCTTTTCATTCCCATTTTCTGTTTCAATCTCATACCACTGACTGAAGGAGTGATTTTCTATGCTATAGTGTTAAAAAAAACAAAGATGTACTACATGTACGTTCTAAGAAAATTGTATTAAACATGCAGAATGTGATAAATATTTACACACTTAATAGATACGAGTTTGGGAAAAATAAGAATAATTTCTCTGAATTTTTGTCCAAAAATGATGTTTATATCATTAAAAATGTTTTCAATTCTATTTTCTGCACATTTTCTCTTCTACTTTATACTCTAATACATTGAAGTTAATTTTTGTGTGTCCTGTGAAAAAAGATTAAATAGTAAATTTTAACATGAAATCCAAGTGAGGAAGAAGTGCTATGCCCTGTGTGCTAAATTTAGCTGCACTTTACTTTAAAATCAGATGTTAGTATGTGTGTATCTATTACTGGGCTGTCTATACACTTCTACATGATTCTTTGACTGTTTTTGAATGAATTACAATTGAATTCTGTTATTGAACAAGGCAGTTGGCTCTCTGTCTCTGAGAGATGCACATCTATAAATTCAACCAAACATGGAGAGGGGATATAATTATTAGCTGAACAATACAGTATTACAACTATGTACATAGCACTTACACACACATATATATATATATATATATATATATATATATATGCATAGTGTAGAGATGACAATGTATAAGTATAGCAGTTTATAGGCAAGTCCTCTACCATTTTATGTGAGGCACTTGAGCATTGTAGATTCTGGGGAGCTATAAGTAGCAATTCTTTAATCAACTCCTCCTAGATACTGAGTAATGTTTGTATATGTTTTTATTCTTACACTGAGGAATGATTGTATATGTTTTCAGGTTTTGACAGTTATTGATACTAGTTTATGACTCAATATAAGGTTTTTCTAGAAGTTTTGTATGCAACAGAGAAAAATATTATTTTGAAAATTTACAAATATATTTTTATTGATGGTTAATCAACACTTTTCATCAGGTTTTCATAAAAAATTTATAATTATTTCATTTTCTTTTCTATCTCCATAGTCATGAAGTAATCTAAAGCCATATTAGAAATCAAATAAATGTATTATATTTCTATTGAACTGACCTCTGTGTTTTTATAGAATGTTTGTCTATTAATATTTTTCATCTTAAAGTACTATTTGCTTCATATTTACATGAGAATTCTATAATGTTTGCATTATACTATATAGTTCTCATTATTTTACTTTCAAGATGTTTTTGACCTTATTGGTAATTTGTCTATTTTATGAAAAACACAATTTCTTACATTTTAAAAAATATAAATGTGTCTTTATGAAATGTATATATGTATATGGTCATGTCTGTTGAGTTTTGGCAACTGTCATATCTAAAAAAGCAGTATCACAATCAAGGAAATAAGTATAGTAATATCTCCTACCAAAATTCCCTTGTGTCCTTTTGAATTCCCTCTTGAGACAATATCCCAAGGTTATGCTGAGGTTAATATCATTAGCCTGCATTGCTACTATAGGTAGGTGTAGAATTTTATTTACAAAATTATTATTTAAAATTTTACACACAAAGTGAATCAAAAAGTTGTACTAAATATTTAATCTCAGTTGTACTCTGTATAATTATTCTGAGATTCAGTTCAGGTGATCAGTTGATGCGTAGTTGGTCAATTCCTTTTCCTTGCTAAAAAGCATTTGATTGTACAGAGAAATCACAATTTGTTTATCCATTAACCTATAGATTGACATCTGGGTTGTTTTCTGTTTGGGTTATTGCCAAACAAACAAACAAACAAAAAACTCTTTCAATGAATCCATTGTATGTAATCCTTTAAGTAAATATATAATTCTATTTCTGTTTAGAAGCTGAGAAATTGAATGATTCAGAATTGGGTTTTATTTTTAACTTTGTAAGGAGCACCCTAAATAATTTCAAATGTCTTCTCTAGTCCCCAACTTCATCAACAGAATATAATTGTTTTGCACAATCTAATCATGGCATCAGTCATTTTATTTTATTTTATTTTAAAGAGAAAAAAAGATCAATATAACAGTGTAATATAATTTCAGAAACAAGTTAGTAGGACAGCTACAATATTAATATATTGAGTATTGTCTTCATAGTAGTTATTTGGAGTACAAGGTAGAGGCATGATATGAACAAACAATATTAGTACAAATCTTTCTTTTCAATGAACTAAGAGAAACTAGTTGTATAATTATCTTAACTATCTTGTGTATACATATATATTTTTCTTTTTACCTTTCTTCCTTTATAATTGTAGTCACTACCATAGGTCTATAGTGGTATCTCTTTTTAATTTAATCAGCACTTGGCTAATTAAAAATGATGGTGAACACCTTTGCAAGACTTTATTTTGCTATTTGTGCAGACTTGGGATGTCATAGTCACTGATATATTCCAGCTGTGCATCCTTTGGTGGCTATGAGTTTTGATAATATTTTTTTCTAATTGACTATAAGAATAACTTTTGGAGAGCAAGAGAAAAATTATGATGAAATCTAATGTATTAATTTTTAATTCATACTTCTTATTTTGACATTATGCTAGAGAAATATTTGCCAAAGCCAAGTTCACTATTTTTTTCTATATTTTTTTGCACTATTGTTTAATGAATTAATTTTTATTTAACATTAATAAATTATGAATGTGTACATTATATGATACCAAGATGTGGTATTATGCTTCTATACAATAGGAAATAATTTAATCAAGCTAGTTAACATATCCATCACCTTAAATACTTTAGTTATTTCTACCTGAAACGTTGTACCCGTTAACAAACATGCCCTGATTTCTTCTACTTCCAAGACTCTGCTAGTCACTGTTTTCTTCTCTGCTATTATGAGTACTATTGTTTTAAATTGCATAGATGATTGATAATGTGTAGTATTTATTATTGTCTACCGGCTTTATTTTGCATAACTAAAACAAAATACAAAGCTGATGGAATTTCCCGCCTTTTAAAGACTGAATGCTATTTGTATGTACACACTTATTTTCTTACCCAGTGATTCCTTGAGAGAAATTTAATTTGGTCTCATAACTAGATTTTTCTGAATAACTATGCAATATGATTCAGAGTGCAGATGTCTCACCAATATACTGAATTTATTTCCTCTGAATATACACTTGATTGTGGAATTGGTGGGTTATATAATCCTATTTTTAGTGTTTTCATTAAACCCTTTGTTGTCTTTCATAACGTGTATATTTTTTACTTTCACATCAACAGTCTAAAAGAATTCCTTTTCTCTACATCCTCACAGATACTTATGTTTTATATGTTTAGATAATAACCATTCTGACAGTTAAGAAATACAGGTCATAAGCATCAATTTGTATTTTCTTAGTTATTAACTATTTTGAGCATTTTCACATTCCTGGTGGCTATTTAACGTCTTTTATTAAGAGAAATGTCATTCAGATCATTGATTATTTGAAATCATGCTTTCTTGCCATTGAAGTTTGAGTTCTTTATATATTTTGGGTGTTAGCTCTTTCTAGGTATGATTTTTGTACATATTTTCTTCAACTCTGTCAGTTTCCTACACACTGTGTTAATTTTTTGCTTGTAGTACAAAAGTTTATTTAGTTTGATGTACTTCCATTTATCTTTTTTGTTTGTTTTTAAGTTGCATGATCTTTGGGAGTCAAAATAAAAACATCAGTACCCATAATGATATTGCATAATTCTTTCTCTGTTTTTGTCTTCTAGTGTTTTCATAGGTTTGGGTCTCGACTATCTTGCTTTTAGTCCTTAATTGATTTTGAACTGACTCTGATTAATAATGTGAGATAATAGTCCTATTTTATTCATGTATATGTAGATACCCAGTTTTCTAAATCTTTTTATCAAACAGGTCCTCCTTTTGCCATTATATATTATTGGTGTATGTGTCAAAAGTATCAACTAACCTTAAATTCCTAGGCTTACTTTTGGGTCCCTTATTCTATTCCAAAACCATTGCTTGTTTTATTCATTTTACACAGATAGCACACTCTTCAAGTAGCCATAGTTTTGCTTTAAGTCAGGTGGAAGAAAGCCTTATTTGCATGAGATTTCCTGGCTAATCATTTTTTGTATTGTCATAATATCTTAGGAATTTCCTTTTCTAGTTCTGTAAAAAAAGTCCAATTTTCATGGAGATGATATTGGATCTATAAATTACTTTGGGATGGCTAACTATTTTAATTTATTTTGCAATTCATGAACATGGAATGTTTTCCATTTTCTAAAATGTTCAATTTCTTTCATCAAGGTTTTGTAATTTTCAACAAATAGATTATTCACCTTTTTGTAAACTTATTCCTGAGTAGTCATTAAAAATGAAAGTATAATTGAAGAAAAAATTGTCTTTTAATCTATCTCTGTAGTTTATGCAGTGATCTTTAATCTTTTCTATAAATGAATTTTTGCAGCTAGTTTCATATTTACTCTTTCTAGATGTCCTAATTTAACCATTTCTTCAGTGAACATTTTATTTATGTGTGATTTTGCAATCTTTTTATGCTGATGAAGAATTTTATTGTTTCTTGGTTTGAAATGCATTTTTCACTATTTATAAAATTCTTGGCTCGATTTGTTAAAAGCTGTTGCTCAGGTGTTTCTGGCTTCTCCCACTTCCAAAAGAAAATCTTATCTCACTGTCATCTCTGTTGTTCCATAAATAATAAATGATATATCACTTTTCTGAAGCTTTTAAAATAGGCTTTTTTCCCCACTGATGTTTGAGCAATTTGATTGTGATGTAGCTTGGTAAAACGTTTTTGTTTCTTTTTATTTGTTTCTTTATCTTTACATTAGCTTTCCGATTGCTGGGACCAAATACTCACATTGGTGCTTTTTGAGCTTCCTGATCAATTAATAAGATATATTTATATTTACATGCTATATGTAACATTAAATAGCAATATTTATTACAGTACTTTTTCTACTCTATTTCTTTTCTCTTTTCCAGAGGCTGTAATTAAGTATAGACTAAGATTCTTGAGTTTGTCCTACAGGGAAAATATACTCTACATTATTCTTTAACTCTTTTCTCTCCATGGTGCAAATAGAACACAGTCTATTTTTTTTTAAAGAAGAAAAACATTGACACAAGGAAACATGTTTATAAGGAGTCCTGGAAGACTGGTCTCTCGACTGGGTTTCCACAAATGGCTACGACAACCGAAAGACAAAGCTTGTTTCAGAAATGCAACACTTTAATTATCATTTAAGGAACTAGAAACCATCTCTGCAACCATGGACTCCACGACCACGCCATACATAGTGCGGCATTTTGTGCAAGTACAGATTCCAGTATATGTTGCCGAGTACTTTCCACGATGCTAAAGATCACACAGTGGGACCTATACTACTACTTCGGTGAAAACAAACAAATGCCTGAGGAGAAGACCAAAAATAAATAGACTCTTCAAATACATTTACCAAAATCTGCAGAAGAAATAAAGATGGAGTCTGTATTAGCTTTCCGATTGCTGGGACCAAATACCCAATGTTTACAACGAGAAGGAGGAAATGGCTTCTTCGACTTAAGATTTCAGTCTTCAGTCCATAATCAGGGGGCCCCAAGGCAGCAACCTCATGACAGAATGCCAAGATTTAGCGTAGAGCCTTTCAGTTCATAGTGTCGAGAAAGCAAAGCCCAGAGGAAGGGACCAGGGCCCCTTTATATCACCCCAGGTTACAGCTCCGGGATTCAGCAGACACACTCAAAGGCGTGTTTTCCTATCCCCTGAGAATTTTTAAAACTTATTCAAGATGAAATACCACAGAGCCTAACCTTCCGTATATAGTCTTTATTTTGTGTATGGGCTCCATGGATTCCTAGATCTAAATTACATACGGATCACTGGCTCTTGGAGAATCTGACAGGTTTTAAAAATTTCTGTTTTGCACACCAGGGGGACAATACAATTAGAAACTGAAAGAGTAAATATGGTCTAAAATGCACAATAGACATTGTGAAATGAGAAGAAATTGTTCAAAAGGAAAAAGGAACTAGGTTGGATAAAAGAGGAAAGGGCGGAAGAGAAAGGGGAAAAAAGTGCAAGTAAGTTAGACTGTGAGTGTCTCTTAGTTCACTGACAAGGAAAGTTTGTAATAATATTGACTGGAGAAATGTTTTGTGTCCACATATTGTACCCTGAGCATCTATTTTAAAGATAACAGCATGCAATGTCTTAGCGATTGTTATCCTCTTATTACTTTGGTAAGAAATTTTGTTTTACCTTTTTTCCATAAAATAGAAAAAATTCTAAATTGGGGGTACAAGAGAACACAGTAGAATAAATATCATGGCTTTTTCAAATTAACTATATCATTATTTAATCAGATAAGTTTCGTTAGTTCAGAATCTTAGATTGATATGTGTTTAGTTCTTTGAAGATATGATTCCGTTATTTTTATGGTTTCTGAAGTTACTATGTGAAATCACTCTTCTCTTTAGTGTATAGTTGCCATAGATAGTTGATCTTTGCTTTCTGTCTGTTTTTACAAGGTTTTATGCTGTTTGATCTTCATGTGTCTTGTGGACTTTTCCGTTCTTCTGTTTGAGATTTGTTATATTTCTTTAGAATATTTTCATCAGTTCTACATAATTCTCAGGCAATGTCTCTTCACGTATTATCATTTTATATTTTTTTTTCAAGCCTTCAGTTGGGTCTATGTTAGACATCTGTGTTCTCTCCGCGTTTGAAACTGCTGGTTCCTACCTACTCTTTATGGCTTAGTGAACATTGTGTGTAGTATCTTTACATGTTTCCCGTAGTTGGCTAATCTACTTAGTGTGTCTAGTTTATCTTTTTACCTAGCCATTTAACTTTGACTTTACATTTTATGCTTTTCATTTATGAAAGTAAATTTGATTTTAAAATCTTGTAGTACATACTTGTATGTATATATACATGCAATACAGATAACTATACTACTAATCTCTGTTAGTTCATCCAGAAGAATAGTTTGTGCTTTCATTGTCTGACTGTTGGATTATTTTTTTCATGCCTACTTCTTATAGCCTGAACAACTACTTTTAAGATAACAATATGCAGTATATTAGCTAGTGTTAATTGCCTACTATTTTTTGAAATTTTGTAATGTTTCTATTCTTTTTTCTGTTTTGCTTTTTAAAATAAAAAATAAAATAAAATCTTGCAGTAGATCTTTTTAAGTGGATGCTAGATTTTATTCATGTGTTTTATCCCCATGTATGATTTCATTATATGCATTAAATATACTTTTAATTCGCTTTGCTTTTTTTTTTTTTGTACCAGGGATTGAATTTATGACCCCACACTTGCCAGGCAGGCACTTGTGCAACTGAGCTGAATCCCCAGCCCTTAATTTACTTTTATATACTCTATGATTCTACCCCAGGCATCTATGATTAGGGACATTTTGTTTCTCAGTACCCTATTAAAAATTTTATTAATGCTTATTGAAAGCTTTGCTGTTTAACATAGTTTGTGGAGCTCTTGGGTCAGTGGTGAAGAGATGCCCCCTGTCTAGAAGACTCATGTTGTAAAGTGCGTGGGGCATCACCAAACCATGATCTTTTTAACTCTGCATTTTTCTTGCCATCTTTTCAATTTGAAAAATTATGTCATTTAAAAGAATTTAGAAAGTAATGGCATGTTAATGCTAGCCTTGACTGCTAGGTTTTCTGGCAGATACTACATTTTAAGGAAGGTTTCGTTTGTTTATTTCTGTCTCTCTGCAGAGCTTCACCTATCTCTGTAAGATTTCTGTCCCATTCTACTTTGGAAGGAAACCTTTTGCTCTTTATTTAAACTTACCATGAGATCGTGGGTCTTACAGTGCGGCCTCGTATGCTTGCATTCTATCCAGCTCTCTGTCTTCCATGAACCTAGTATTTTTCACTTTACATTGTTAGAAAGCTTTTAAATTGCAGCACTTGTTATTCCAAACTGTTATATGACATCACAAAACCTTAATATTAGCAGTGAGACTTATGGATGAATTTCTGTGCCTTTCATGCTTTGTGATATATTTGATTTTGAAAGAATATTGGTCATTTATACATAATATTTTCTCAACAAGACAGTTCTATGGCACCTGAAATAAAATAAAGATGTAATATTTAACTTACATTGACATATATATATATATATATATATATATATATATATACCACACTAGGGGGACTATTCTAAATCTTACATTTAGGAAAACTTCTCTGTGTAATTATATTTCCCTGTAAAAATTAAAATTTATCTAATATTTTAAAATAATCATTAAATGTAAATTTACTGACAAGAAACATTTCAGTATATTTCCACAGATAGAGATGAATAAATATGACAAGTAGCTCTTTTCTGTTGAAGTAATTATAGATTTGAATATCGTGGTACATAAAAAGCTGGAAAATTATCATTTTATAGATAAATGTGATTTATAGGTAAATAGAATTTCAATTCTATTGAAATAATAGAACTGAAATAATTGACTTGAAATGTCAATGTCAATTATCCTGGTTTATTGATTTCTCCATAAAATCCATGTAATATCTGGTAAAATATTGACTGTTATTATCATGTAATGCTTGCTTGCAAATCATAAGTAAAGAAATATATTTAGAAAGGGATATGGCATGTAAATGCTAGAAGAAAGAACTGGAACCTGACTCTCTTCTTAACTCTTTACACTATATTCTATTATCAATTTAAAATCTCAGGAGATAAGTTGAATTGCAATGAGGTTATTAAATTCCTTTTGTTACTTTAAAAGTGTGCTATGTCATCATAAGGCAAAGTGCGCCATTTATCTTTGACTGGCATGTTCAAGATTTGGTGTGTAAGCTTGGAAAGATGCAAAATAAAACTTAGAGGCAAAATTGCACAGTATCTTGTCAGTACCAAAAACAATTCAGCCACCTACATAGCTGAAAATTCTTTGGAAAAAACAAAACAAGAACTAAATTAAATGTTACTTGCTCAGGAACATTTCTGTACCTTTAATAGTATGCGGGAAGAAGAGAACACACTTAAGAGACTACTGAGACAGAAGCAAAGAGCACATCTATCTTAAATAAAATAATACAATATAGACGGGGAGTTTTACTCAGCAGCACAGGCACCTGATTGGCAAATGCAAGGTAATGAGTTCAATTCCCAACACCAAAATAATAATAATAGTAATAAGACTCAAGAGTATTTTTTCCTGAGTATTTTTACAAGGGATTATGTTTCTGTTTTCCCAGACAGAAAAATCCATCTTATATACTCATTTTTCATAAAAAAAAAACTGGGGCATAGACACCAGAGAAGTGAAATATATGGTATATGTATCCAGAACAATCAATCTTTGTGTGATTAATGCAAGGTAAATAATTATTAACAAATTACATTCATATGTATTTAGAAAATAAAAGTAACATCTATTAAGAAAATATCCTCAAAGATTTTCTTTTAAAGATCTTTCCAAGATAGTTTCTTCTTTCACATAAACAAAACAAAACAAAACAAAACAAAACAAAACAAATCTTATTCTAGAACTTGTTCATGATCATGGTCCAAGAAGAAACTTGACATTTAAGCTTAACTGATCTGCAAGATTGGTTTATAGTCAGATCCTCTGTGGCCCAAGAGGATTAAATAGATCATGGGGGCTCAATAAATCATGACAGCTATGCTCTGACCTCTCTTTTGGTTTATCTACTATTGTTGCCTGATATCGTACTATTTAGATTTTTGTTTGACATGGAATAATAATGTTTATGAATTTTTAATTAAGTTTATTGGTATAGTTTAGAAATGCATAATAATCAAATTCATTTATAAGAAATTTGTACCTGTACATGATGTATCTTAGTCCCCTTTTTTCCCATTTCTCCCCCCTCTCTGTAACCATTCTTCCCCTCCTTGTAAACAAAGATGTTTCCATTTTATCTTTTATTTCTCATTTTTTGTTTAGCTTGCCACTCCTCAATTCCCTTTTCCCTTTGAATACTATTTCATGGTGCCTCTTATACATTTTCATTTCTTATTTACACTCTCAGTTTCTCACATCAGAGAGACAATGTGATATTTACAGATATGTGTCCAATTTATTTCACGTAAGGGTATAGTCTCGAGGTCTATCCATTTAACTAGAAATGTCTCAAGTTTATCCTTTAAGGCCACATAATATGATTTTATTTATTTTATATCCATCATTATATTTCTTCTGTGTCAAAATAGAAACAACCTGTGTGTTGGGTAATCGACATTATTCCAGCTCTTTTAACAGGATTTCCACAGTAAGGGTTATTTCTCTTCTGAGTCATTCTCAGGGGAGTCTACTAGCAATGTACAGATTAAGGAGCATTAGAAAAATTAGCAGAAGGCTCTATGTGTCCCACCCAGTTCCCTCACATGGCATTCTGTTCACTGACTGCTCTGTCACCCATGCCTCAGCCACAGTGAGTTTCTTGGGAGCTCACACCTGCATTCTTTCCCTGAAGATGATCTTTAAAGGCTAACCCTGACTTACTCAAGATGTGTAGGGGTCAGGAACCTTCAACTTCCCCTTGGGTTATGGCTTGTGTCAAAGTATTCCCTCAACCTCATGTGATCTGAACATGTATGATGCTGGAGTTAAGGGTGTGTCATTTCTAAATTAATTCATTGCTTGGTTTGGCATAGTTCTGAGTGTGAACAATGGGAAGGCCCAACCTGGGTGTGAGTGATACCTAACATAAGGACATGTATCCTGGATAGAATATAAGGGACACAAGGAGGACAGCTGTGGTCCCTTGTTGGTTGCTTCTTACTTGCTGCTTGCTGCCTACTGCCCACCATAATCGGTTTCTTCTCTACCCTGCATTGGAGCCATCCAACTATGAACTGAAATTTCCTCAACCTGTGAGCCAAATAAACCTTTCCTTCTTTAATTTTGGGTGTTCAGTATTTTGTATCAACAGTGAGAGAAGAGTAACTGAGATACTTTGCTTCAAGGAAAGACAGGTGGATGCCATACACATTCCAGAAAGCCCTACAAGAGCTTGCTGAATCTGAACTTCAAGGAGTATTCAAAGATCATGCTGCATATGAACTCATGCTCTTGCTTTGTCACTCAGCATTGCTGTCATGTGCCTCTCACTTGAGCTCCTCCTGAGAACTTTTCCACGTAAATTATACACTCTCCTGTCAGCACTGGTTAGGCTCTGTCTCTGGAGAAAACAAACTAAGATGGATGTCAAATAGAAAATGGGAAGAGGAGGAGGAGTAAGACACATAGTCACAAGAGCCAGTGAATATTCAAGGCGCTAGATTCTTAGCATTTTGATTATAATAAAAAAAACAGAGGGAGGATTTAGTTAGATATTCAGTCATTAATAAGTGTATCTGCCTGGAGAGACAAGATGAAACTAATAACTAATCACAAACTGCAGTACAGAGAACTGTGTAGAAATGGATAAACTAAGTTTTATGTCGTTATGGTATTAAGAAATTTTAGCACAAACAAATCCACTTTATAAAACAAAATTACCTGGAAGTGTCCAAGGATGATAAATAGACAAAGTTCAGAAGAATTCATTTCAAAAGCAAGAAGCCCTTTATAAGTGAAAAAGTCTTTGTTTTTTTCCTGGGGGAAAGTGTCAGTTCTAGAAGTGGGCAGAAGACTGCCTTCTAGAGAATTGACCAGGCTGAAGAGAGACAACAACAGTGCTAAGCTAGAAGTAAGAGCAAGAGATTTAAGGCACTTTGGAAGTCTAATAAATATGAAAATATCACCCTATTCTGGCCATTTACAACTGCACACAATTTGTCAATGAATAAATGTCAGTGAAGGCATGGCTTAAACGTATTCCTGTAGGAAGGAGAAAATATTTGAATGTTCAGAATAGACATAAAGGAAAAATTGTCAAAAAATAAGAGAAACTCATTTTTCATACAGGAAAAAAAATACAGCCTCAGGTCTATGTAGTACAACTTACTAAACTATGGATCAGTCAGACTTGTTTTCTGATTGGCCCTTGAATCTAAGCATGGCAATTCCCCCTCCCCCTTATATTCACGTTTCTCTTCTCTATGAAAAAGTACTTAGGAATTTTTTGATCTCATAAACCCATAGGATTCTATAAAATTAATGTAGGAGTCAGTAAATTATGGCTGAGAGTCAAATCTTGTTCCCTGTGTAGATAAAGCTTTATTACCACAGAATCATGCTTACTTGTTAACATAACTGTCTGTCTGTTTTCAAGTTACATTGGCAAAGTTGAGTAGGTTGTTAAGAAGTAGCATACAGATTGCAAAGACTAATGTGTTTACCATTTGCTCCTTCACAGAAAAGTTCACCAATCTTTGGTGAAGAGGAAATGAACCACTTAAAATCACCCTGTGTCCAAACAGCATTTAGGGAGCCTTAGCTCTTCTCCTTTAATTTCTCCGCAGCTAAACAGCACTGCCCCTCCCTTCCAAACACTTGAATGCCAAATTCCTGTGACAGATGCTGGTGCCAATGAACTAGAACAATAAAAAGGATTTTCAAGGAGAAGGTAATGCTTAACCAGAAAATGGACAGAAAAATACAAGAAAGTGTACTTTCATCTGTGGAGATATTTTATATTAAAGTATTTAATCATTGAGAAATAATGTTTCCCCTAATTTTAGACATGTTCTAGAATGGCACATCCTATGGCAAAGTATCTTTTGGTACTGTACTATAATGTAAGATAGGTTTAACATATCATCATATTTATAATTTAAAAGACTAAGTTTGAAAACTTTGGGGAGAGCAAAGGAAAATTTTGAAGAATCAGAGTGATTTTAAGAAACAATTTATCAGTTTTATTCGTACTATTTATTTTGTTGTTTATTCATTTATTTAATTTTTATTTTTGGTGTTTGGGATTGAACCCAGGGTGTTGTGAACCCCAAGCATGTATTCTATCCCTGAACTGCAGCCTCAGTGATCATTTATTTTTAATTAATTGATTTCTACTTTGATCACTATTGTTTGTTGCTTTACATGTAATATGAGGGGATTTTTTTGCCAAATTTTTAGTGGGGGAACCTACAGTGGATCACTCATTTCAAGCATTTCTTCTTTACTAACATGACTGTTTTAGAGGGAGCGTCAAGATTTTGACATACCATAACTTCACTTTTCTTTGGTTGAAACTGCTGTTTGTAATGTTCCTTTTAATTTTTATCTTGACATGTAGTATTGGTAAGTGTGTTATTTTTGAATATTTAAATTTTGCGGGTATTGTTACTGATATCTAATTCAATTCTCTTTTGATCAGAAATATGCAAATTTTTATAAGACATTTCATTGGTAATCATAAGCTACATTCTTATTGACTTCTTATATGTACCTAAATTATATACTCCAATAAATGGATATCATGCTCAATTATTTTTATAACTTACATTAAATCAATTAATAGTATTTTTCAAATAGTGCTCTAAATTACTGATACTTTTGTCTAGTTCTTTTAAATACTTCAAAGGCAGATACTGCAATCCCCATTTGTGACTGTGGAAAGTTTTCTTCCTACTTTTACTCTCCTATCAATTTTTCTTTATATATTCTGAAGTCGTATTCAGCAGCATATAGCTCTAGTACTTGTCTAATGGTTTTCAAATGGGTTTTCTAATAAGTTTTCTAATGGTTTTATAATGCAGAAATATATCTGTTTTTTGTGATGACATTGTTGCCTTGAAATTAGTTGGATATAAAATTGATTGCATTACTGTTCTTATTTTTAGCCTCAAAATCATTTCATTCATGGACATCTGTTTCCTCTGAGTTTCTTTTTTATGCATATGTTTCTTGTAGGTAAAAAGGGAGTTGTACGTTTTTAAGATTTGACAATTTCTGCCTTTTATTCATGACTTAAATGTTTGATAGTCAATGCAAATTTATATGACTGGTTTTGAATCTAAAATCTAGTTATTTGTTTTTGAGTTGTGACATTCTCACTGTGTCCCTCCCCAGCCTCTGGAATTTTTTTTTTTTTAATCTTGAGTAGTCAGTTTTATATGCTCCATTTCAGTTCTTCTATTGAGTTTTTAATCACAACTTTTAAATTGTTTATAGGATTACACTGCCTCTATTATTACAGTCATCTTAAGGTGTTACTTTGTGAAGTCCGCTCTCTCAAACTTTGTTTTCATGTATTTCCCATGTATGGACTATTATCTACTTTAGACATATATTATGAAGAAATTGTTCAATAAAATGCTAACTTTTCTTTAAACTGGAAGCCATCTTTAAAAAAATCTTAAGGGATGAAATGATAATCATTTTAATGTACCTCTATACTTACCATTTCCTGGGCTCTTCATTTTCTACAGAGCTGAGGTTTAGATCTGTTATCCTTTCTGATATGAAAACTTCATCTCACCTTTTTCTGGTAGTTCTAATTTATTGCCAACGAATTCACTCAACTTTAATTTGCAAGAAATTTCATATTTCTATTACATTTTTTGGAAGATATTTTCAGGGATTATAATATACTGGGTTGATCTATTTCTTTCCTTCAGGTCTTTATAGATAGTGTTTCATTATGTTCTAGCTTTGATTATTTCTATAAAAAGCAATGATTCTTTTATTGTTCTCTTACATGCAATGTGCCTTTTCTCTTTGACTTGTTTTAGGGTTTTTCTCATTTTATTTCCAATATACTAAACATTCTGTATGATATGCTTAGATACGTATCTGACTGCGCATGTGTGCATCATTTTTTTCTTTCTTTTCTTTTCCATATCAGAATTGAACTCATAATTTCTCACTTGCCAGGCAAGCTCTGTACCACTGAAGTATATTTCTGGTCCCAGGTGTGTATTATTGATATAATTTATTAATCTGTCTAGATTTTTAATTAGATAGTTTTTCACTCATTTGGGAAGTCTAACATTAAAAAATATAGCACTTTCTGTCTAATTCCATCTCCTGAATTTCACTGACATGTATATTAAATCCTTTGATATTTTTCCACATTTCACTGAGCTTTATCCAATTTTCAAAATATTTAATCCATTTTTGATGAAATAATTTTGTTGTTCTCTCCTCAGTGCATAGTCCTTTTCTTTGAAGACTTGAATCTGATATTAGTTCCACTGAGTGCAATATTTTACAAAATTCATTTACCATTTTAGAATTTTTTGTTTAAAAATATATTTCTTTATTAGTGTTTCCTATTTGTTCAAATGTTTTGTATGTTTTAAAGATTCTTCAGACATATTTTAATCATTGCTTTCAATATTTTCCTGCTTTGGGTAATATTTTGGCCATTACATTAATTTTCTTTTAATTATAAAAATAGATTTATCTTCCATAAGAAATAGTTTCATTCATATTTGTCTTTGAATTCTCTGTTATTGTATTTTTGTTGAGATTGACATGTTAAGCAATGTCACTAATAATTTGTTTTATTTTCCTCTTTATAAAGTAGAAAAGAATGGTAAGTTTATTTCTATAGCCATCTTCATTTGCATAAATACACTATGTCCATACAACTGTGAAATAATTTACTGGCTCCTTTCTCAGAATATACACATTATCCTAATAAAGCAACAACTGACTGTACATACACACATACATTCATGCACACATACATACACACTTGTAGTCCTAGTGCAAACCTCTCACACCAAAGCATGGTTTTTACTTCTAATATTTGGTCTTTCCGAGGTCTCATCTGCATGCTTAAGGATCTTCTCTCTGGCTGAAGCCAGTTCACCTGCTGGCCCATTCACACTCAGTCTGGCACCGGTTTACCTCTCCTTGCTGCACAGTACAATCTCAGCTTAGCTCCCCAGAGTCTGAGGAAGGACAAACCAGCCTGTTGCCAGGTGATGATGAATCTTCACACATAATTCTGATATTTCCTGGTAAGCCTCTTTCCTTTCTCTCCTATGGTCCCTTAGAATTCCAGCCGTGGTGTAGCTTCACATGCAGAGACTGTGTGGACCTCATCCCTACAGCACTGTCTGGAGAGATGAGCATGCCTGTTTGTGTCTTACCTTCTATGTTTCCACCTTTCAAATCTTGCACATAGTCTTGCTCCACTTATTCTATAACCAAAGATAGAACCTCTTGCATTTCTTCTAGTTTCTAGTTATTTTGAACTGAGGAAGAATCTTGTACCTGTTACATTCCTAAGATTAGAAGTGAAACCTCCTCCTTTTATAAATTACTGATATTTTGGCATTGCCCATTAGCAGATTACCAAGCTAATCCTATTACACAGATACTTCTATGATCTAAATCACCATGCAGAGCTAGCTTTGTAGACTATTGTTTAACACAGATTAGAGTAACCAAGTATGAGAATGACTATTGGAGACTCTGTCTTGTCTCTTCCCAATAGTCAGGAGACTTAGCAAGTCACCCCAATAAAGTAGAGACAACTCCATTGTCCAACTCAAGGATTTAATATATAGGACCCTGAGATCTTAAATATGTCACCCTGTATTCACCAAGAGCCTAAAATAATGTCACCTTTTAACTCTGCTATGAATTTATCTGTACTTTCCTGTTTATTGTCCCAGCATCTATTTTTAGTCATAATTATCTCTTTCTTGGACTCGGCTGTAACTCTCAACCACTTCTATACCCAACACTGTATACTTTACCCAAAATTTATTGAGATTAATTTTTAAGAGAAATGTGATCATATCATACATCAGCTTAAAATGTTTCATGTATTCACATTTTATTTCTGATAAAATTTGTACTCCTTACTCTGGGTTTTAACAATATATTGTATACCATGAATTGAAGGTCATTCTATTTTTATTCTGCTTTGCATGTGGCTCTTCTCCTGAGGTCTTTTATAGGAGGATTTTTTTCTGGTCCTCACAAGCACTCAGCTCTTTCATGTGAGTCTTATGCTCCCTTCTCTTGGCATAGTGTTGAGAAATTCTTGTTTTCTTCTAGTTTCAGCTTTTCATATTCACCACCTCATTGCAATTAGCTTACCTTCCTGCCATGGTTTCAATCATCACACCTTATTTCCTTTTCCATAGTACTTTTTTTAGTTTGCAACAATTTACTTAGATTTTATTTGTGAATATGCATACCTTTTATTCTCTGGTGCTCTGCATAATGTTTGTTATATAACATCCACTCAATAGATACATGCTAACTATATAAACAAATACTGGGTAACCAAAAAACATTTGAATGTAGGAATGAATCCCTTTGGTACTGGATGTTTTGCTTCCTTACTATTTATTATGGTTTGAGAATCTTTCCTAGAATAGATGCCCTTCTTTCCTCTAATACAACAATGGGGAATCTGATTGGAGTGGGTATCAGAGCTCTCCTACTCAGAGTTAGCTTTCCTTTCCTACAAAGATGCTCTGCTCCTGTGGATAATTTCCTGGAGGTCCAGAAAGTCTTGCTCAGGAAACACTATTATGGAGAGCACATAAATATCTGAAGGTATGCATTCTACCAAAAAAAACCCCCAAAACAAACATGTGGACAATTATAAAACATTTCCCCTTCAAAATGTTCAACAATCTAAACAAATTGATTGTGAGTGTTTCTACAAAGCTATAATTTTCTAAATGTGAATTCAACCTACACTTGAGTTCTTACCAGTTAAAGAATAATACATCAGTATAAACAAAGAGTAAAGACAATAAAGATGAATCCTACTAGAAGTTTGTAGTCTAATAGCATTAATATATTATCACATTATGCCAATTATCATTTAATTGGCATAATATGTGTCTAAGAAAGTTTCAAAATGCTTTCAATTCATTCGTATTATTAAATAAGGAAAATGACAGATTGCATTTTAGGGAAGGTGACCACTTTGCAGAAATTAGGATGACATGCTTAATAGCTAGGCAGTTGCTGAGCTTTACACATATAATATATTATGATAAAAATTGTATTTTAACTGAGATAGCTGGCCCTGCACTTCATTTAATTTTGTCACTTACTAATGATGTAACACTCTTCAGATTCATTTTCTTGATGTAAGCCTTTGGAAAAATATCTGTCATGCAAGATTTTCCTGATGATTAAATGAGGTATATAGATCCATGTCAGTTGACATTTAATAATTAATGCATGCTAATAATTTATTATTAACATCATAAACACGAGGTCACCAGCATATTGTAACAAACTAGAGAAAGAGAATAGTTTTCCTACTTAAAAATCAGTTCCAAGTAATTAAATGCTTTATTCATCTGCTATTGCACACACTTATTAATCCTGCTTTCTAACATGTCTACTATGTGGATGATCTTTCAATGTGTCACTCAGAGCCTACTATGGTAAAAATCTATTTTGTGTAAGTTTTTATGCCATGTGAGAGAGATGAAGGAACTTTCTTAAGACCATAAATTCATGACAGATTTTTCTATGAGTTTCCACTGTGCCTCCATCAAATGGAAGTCATTGAAGATTTGTTAGCCAATATTTTCTCACCATATATATTATCCTCCCTCCTAACACATCCCTAAAATGTAGGGTCATCAAAGCACTGGATAAGAACATATGCTGAGAAAAGAAAAATAAGTGTATCGTGAATTAATGTACCCCTCAAAAAGTTCATTCAGTGAAAAGACTCAGAATAATGCTTTTCTATCTCCATATCTAGCAAGAGACTAAGACAAATTTGTATTTTAAAGTTGAATACACCATATTGTGTTCTATAAATACTAAAAATGGATTCAACAGAAATATGATTGCGACATCTTATCAAGGAAGGGACTTATGTTCCTTGTCTCAAATTTAAGTGGGCTTCTAACTGATAACATGTGGTAGAAATGGTGCTGTTTGATCCTAAAATCTAGATTGCACAACTAATTATTTCTAGCAGTGTCTGCTTGTGAAGCCCTGAACCACCATATCATCACGTTCCAAGGGAGACCAGTGATCCCATGTCAACAGGCCCTGCTCAGTGGTTTATTCATCCCCAGCCTCAACTATGCCAACCCATGTCTAGAATCAATTGCATGACGTGCAGGGAAGCCCTCATATAGACAACAGCTCCCAGCAACTGTAACTTTCACCTTTGAGTCTTTGCACTGGGGATCCAGATACCATGATTTGATTTCAAGACACCACTCTAAAACATTTCCATATTCCAAACTCAGAGAATATGTAAGGATAATGAAAAGAATGTTACTTTGCACTGAAAAAGTTCTATTGTTGCATATGTTATACTTTATAGCAAAATTAGGACCAAGAGTCATTTCATCAAGATTGAATGATTTTGTTTTTGATCTCAATGGTATTCATTTGCACTATCATTTATCCTGTCTTCTCTCTTTTCTCTTGTCCAGTCACACATTAAAGCAAGGTAAGATCTATTCTATGGAAAAAAATCTAAAACTCCCAGTTGCTCAACACAACCATTGGTTTGTCTTTTAATCAAAGTCTGCAAAGCTTACCGAATCCTGCCAGGCTGCTTCTCTGTTAAGGAACCATCATGAAAACACTTGCTTCCACTGTGGCTTTAGATGCAGAAGAAATTGGCAGGAATGCAACACTGGCTTTGAAAAACACAGGACATTAGTTTACAAGTGGATAAGTACAATTCTGTACTCTGAGGAAAAAGACAACATGAGGTAATTGTGAACACCAGCTATGTCTGCCATCTCTAGCTTTGATTTTCTTTTTCTTTTTCTATTTCCTTCCTATTCTTCCATCTTTTTCCCTTCTCTTTTCCTTACCTCTATTTCTTCCTCTGTATTCTTCTTATTTCTTGGTCTAAATGGTGTAGTTATGATTGACATCCGTGGGAGTACATACATGTATCCATATTAGGATGATTGTCACTGAGTCATTGGGTCTTAGATGATCTCTTTGTTACTTTGCTTTCCTTAATTGTGACAAAATACCAGGCAGAAGCAACTTAAAAGAGGAAGGATTAATTTGGGCTTGGTTTCAGAGTTTTCAGTCCATGCTTAGCTAACTATATTGCTTTTAAAACTGTGCTGAGGTGCAAACATGAAAATGGAAGGTTTTGAGAAGACAGCTGCTCACCTCATGGTAACCAGGGAGCAAAAAGAGACAGAAAGAGGCAGAGTCAAAGCAGATGTGACTGGGGAAAGGACAGTCTTCACGATCAAAACAGTCTCCCCTCTCTTCAACGGGGCTCCACTTCCTGTGTGTCCATTACCTGTCTCTAATGCCATCAAATTTGAATGTGTCAATGAATCAACCTTGCAGGTAGAGACCTCCTGATTCAAGCATATTCAAAAATCTCTCACTCAGAACTCTGTTGCATGGAACATCAGACCCTCAACATTTCAGCCAAACCATGACAGAGAATGAGACAAATAATTTATTGTGCTAATAACAAGTAGCAATGTAAAATGCAAAAACAAATGAGTAAATAAAGGCAAAATTCCAGAGTTGAGAACATAAGCATAAAATCCTATCTAGCAAAGTGATATTAAATGCTAGTCCTATGTGACCCAATGACACCACAACAGGAAGAAAAACAAAAACAAAAACATAAAACATACAGTGAGATCATGTGATCATCCCGATGTTCTCAGCGTGTTAAATATTTCGGAGCCGTGCTTAGGATTTATAGCCTAAGCTATAAATATGCATAAATATTGAAAGCTAGCTTTTTATATTGTGTAAAAAAGTCTTGTGATCAAAAATATTTTGAACTAGAGATATTTTAAAAACTATTTTCTGTTTATTCCTAGAAATTCACCTTATTCCTGAATGAGCCAAATCAACTGTTAAGAAGTTTTCATTAGTTGAAAGAAAAATATCATTTAAGTCACTAAGAAGTTTTTCAGAGTAAATGTTATTACTGAAATGTGTGTATGAACTTCAAATCTTCTAATCTGTACAACTGGTATTGTTCCAATATTTTAGTGTTCATAAATAAGAAAAAAATTAAAATGATAAAAACATATGTCTCGCAAACACAAAAGGTTTTAAGACTAGAATAAAGAATGAAACCTTTCCATTTCTCATTCCCTATCCATGTTAAATTAAAATAGTAGGATGTAGAGAAGATTTGTTCATCCCAATGGAGTTAGTACTAAAAATTAAATATACAAACCTTTACTCCTTTTTCCTTAACGTAGTTATACCATGTCTTATCTCTGTCAAGTTTCTAGTGTCAGTCCAGGCTTGAAACAAATATAGATGAAAAATATACATAGATTTGTATTCCAAGTGATGCTACAATTCAGTTCTACTTAGATCTGCTTTTCTTTTCTGCCTCTTAGTAACAATAAAGAGACCAATTAACACTGTTTTGGGCTACTATCAGTCCTCTTCAATGCAATCTAAATGTATAAAAAAACAGAAGACAAAATTCCCTCTTGTATCATGAAATCATTGAATAATCTGGACTTCTGATATGGAAAGTGGAATTATTGACAGGAGAAACCCATAAATACTGATCATTATTGTAGTCTTTTAGATTCTATAAGATAGTTAACTACTCTCATCACACAAAGTTTATGTCTGAAGACAGATGCTACAGATATTCTGTTTCTAACTCTGCTGTTAGATATATCATTACAGAGAATTTTATGAGTCCCAGATGTTTTCTATATACCTGAAGTTAGATATGATTCCATTAAATCAGTGTTTCCCATACTGAAGTCTCTCTTTCTGTTTTCATTTTTTTTTCTTTTTGTAATAAGGGACTATCTTATATTTCTCTGCAAAATATTCTTTAAATAATCTTAAACATGTTTTGATGCTATAATTTATGGTTTAAACATATCACATACTTTCTATAGATCAAGAATTTGATTATGGTTTAACTGAGCCCCTTGTAAGGATATAATCCAAGTGTTGTTATGGACTTGGATCTAATTCAAAAAAATCAACTGACAATGAACACCCTTCTAGTTAATTCCTAGAGGTCACCTTCAGCCTCTGGTCAATGTCCAAAACAAAACCAGGGCTCTCAGATTTATAGCCCAAGGAAATAAATTTTGGAAACTCTGAGAGAGACTAGTTGTGTCTCCTTTTACAGTGGGGGAGTTTGCACCTTCCTAGATAGCTTAGGTGAAGGAAATTGAGTGAATTCAATGCAGCATTTCTAGTTTAAGTAGAGGAAAAAGAACCATCGTTTTCACCATGACTCTTAAAATCCATAAAAGCAATGATCTAAACTTAAATAATCCTAAGTGCTGAGTACCTTCAAAAACCACATACTTTTTCAGAGCAAACACTTCTTCCTGTGTAGATTAATATGATTTTGGTCACTCAGGATAACAATATGGTTGTGTGACTTCATCACTGGAAGTTTCTATGATTCATAAATTGGGTGGTCTCATAACCAGGAACATGATTAGTAATCACAGAAAATAGTATACTAAAAGATTGCTTTAAACTTCCTGAATAGTGTTATTGTGGACACACAAATTGTAGTGAGAAAGTCTAAGTATACCCATGCATGCCTGAAGGGAGCAACTGGCTAGGGTAGGATTGTGAACAATTATAACCAACAATAAGCAGCTCACATTTAGTAACTTCGAGACAGACCCTTTTGCTTGTCATATATAGAAAAAGGAAAATATTTAAGTTTGAGTTTTGAAGATGTCTTTAATTTTGACTTAGTACCTACCTATAAGTGGATTCAATAATATTTTCCTCTTACTACCATCACATAATACAGAAAACTAGTATTGCCCTTGTTACTGTATTTCAGAAAGAATTTGAAAACCACACAACATTGGAAATATTGGAAACCTAATCATCTTTTGGCTTCTTTCACTAAAAATTGATGTTGCTGTCTTACTCTTCAAAGAAAACAGTAAAAGTGTTAATCATCATAAAGTCCATGGAAAGAAAATGTACCAAGTACCTACCTATATAAGTGGATTCAATAATATTTTCCTCTTATTACCATCACATAATACAAAAAACTAGTATTGCCTTTATTACTGTGTTTCAAAAAGAATTTGAAAACCACACAAACATTGGAAACCTAGTCATCTTTTGGTTTCTTTCATTAAAAATTGGCATTACTGTTTTGCTCTTCAAAGAAGACAGTAAAAGTGTTAATCATCATAAAGTCCATAGAAAGAAAATGTACCAATCCTGATAGGCCCTGTGTTTCCAAAGCTCCTTAAGATCTATGTTTTGTAGTCTCAAAGAAACACACTGTGTAAATTTCTTCCATTTAACTTTTTTCCTGTAATGAATGTATTTCTCCTGCAGCTGTTTTTAAGTAGAAAATACCTAGTTTTACCATTATTGCAGGTTTTTGTTTCAGACCATGTCATCAACAACAAATGAATATTGCAGATAACCTTTGTTGCTGGTTATTTACCTGTTATTTTGTTGCCTGCATGGAGACATTATGAATATTGCCTCTGTATAAACTGACAGTGTTGAATTTTTCATGAGTATTTACTCTGCCATTTGAAGTCATTTGCATTTACACATGTGAAACTTAATGTCATTAAAATGTGCATCCGACATCCACAATATTGATACTATTATGTCTGTAAGCAGATCTACATTCTTCAAAACTAAAGATCAACCTAAACGTATCTTTTGACCTTTTTGTTCTATGTCTGTGATTAGGATGTTACAGTTTTAGAAGAAAGAATGTTCCCAGGGTCACTTCCAGGAAATGTATTCCTTCAAAGTTTGTAAAATACTGGATCAACCAAAATTTTCATCACTAGAGGATTGCTGAAGTCAATTAAGTTATGGCCACACAATAAAATATCTCATTAAACCATTTGAATATCTGCCATTTTGCATATCAAAAGCAATTGAATATTGTCATGAAACCCACCCCTATCAAGGTGTTATAATATAGTAAGACTATGTTTAGTGTGGACAGAACTGTTCAACTATCTGCAAGAGTGATTTTTCCATTTGACTTTCCCACTAGCCATGAATGAGAGTTCTCCTTATCTACAACAGCATTCGGTGTTGCTGCTGTGATAGTTTGGCCATTCTAATAATGTGTAGTAGCATTTTATATATATCCAATAGTTTATAAGGGAGGAGGCACATATTCTAATAGTGTGTATCACTTTCTCCAATATCTCCAAAGTAACTTGGCCTTGTCTCCTCGGTCCTGCTCAAAATTCCTAATAACATAAATTGCAAACCTTGCCCATCCACAATGAAATGGATACAAATTTAGAGAAACTCCTAGAAAGTTTTATAGAAATTTGATTAGTAATTTTACATTTACTGAATGCAAGTTTTGCCAAAAATAAAGCTTTCATTTTGTATGTTCATTCTATTTAATTGGTTTAGCACACAACTTTAATTTTATTTTTCTAGATAACCTATTCATGATTGATTGGTTTTTTTTTTAAAGAATTTTTCACCATGAGTAGTTTGACAAGCATCACTTTATCTTTTTGTTCCCCAGCTTTATTAAACTATGGTTGACATATAGAAATCATATGTATTTGAAGTATAAGACATGGTGCCTTGATGTAATTATATCTTACATAATGATTCCGACCATCAACCTAAATTTTTTATTTATTTAAAGAAAAAAGAAAGAAAAACAAGACAAAACACAAAAAGGGTAGAAGTAATACAGAATTTCAAAGAAAAATATTAACACTAAGAGATTACTAGTTGATAAGTTACATATTGTCCTCAGAAATAGTTGTTAAAGTTACAAAATCAAAGCATAAAAAGGAGACACTCAAACACTGATGGTGCAAACCATTTTGTTCAATGATCTAATGGAAACATAGTAATATGGTCATCTATCTTACTCACTTAAACAACCATATAGTAACATCCTTTAGAACACTTTCCTTCCCTTTCATTTTTACAATATCTATTATGTATTTTGGTTCTTATTACTCTTTCAGTTTTTATTAGAGAGACTATGTGATATTTACAAATGTGAGACTTACTTATTTCACTTATGAGGATAGTCTCAAGTTGCCTCCATTTACCTATAAAGTCCTCAAGATCATCCTTTATTATAGCTGAGTAATATTCCATCATATAAAAATATCACATTTTTTCATTCATTCTGCAGTTGATGGACATTTTGGTTGTTTCCAGGATTTAGCTATTGTGTTGCTATAAACATGGGTGCACATATATCATTGTGGTGTGATCTTTTCAATTTTTGCGTGAAAATATCCAGGAGGGGAATAGCGGGGTTAAATAGAACTTCCAATCCTTGTTTGTTGAGGAATCTTCAAACTGATTTCAATAGTGGCTGCACCAATCTACACTCCAACAGTGGAGCAGTGTTCCTTTTTTCCTACAGCCTCATCAATGTTTATTATCAGTTGCTTTCTTGATGGCAGCCATTCTTTCCAGAGTAAGATGAAATCTCAGTGTTGTTTTAATTTGCATTTCTTGAATGACTAGTGATGGTGAGCATTTCTTTGTGTATTTTTTGCCATTTGTATATCTTCATCTGTGAAATGTGTGTTTATCTCAGATGCCCATTTTTGAAAAAAGGCATTTGAATTTGAGGGGCTTGATTTTCAACTCTTTATATATTCTGGATATAAGTCTTTTGTCTGAGGGATTGTCAGTTAAAATTCTTTCCCATTCTGTGGGTTTTCTTTTCACCTGGTTGGTGATTTCTTTTGAAGTGAAAAACTTTTCAATAAGGTGTGATCCCAGCTGTTGATTCTTTGAAGTATTTCCCATGTGGTTTGCAGTTTTTATCATGAATTCTCTGCCTACCCCTTTGTGTCCAAGTTTTATACCTATCCTGTCTTCCAATAAAATACTACATTCATTTGTTTATTTGTTTGTTTTGTTTTGTATTTTGGGGCACCAATGATCGAACTCATGACCTTGCGCTTGACAAGCAAGTGCTTGTGCTGCTTAGCTAAATCCCTGGCCCTCTATCAAGTTAATAAATGTAAGCATATTTCACATGAAATATAGGCAGATTTTAACTCAAAAAATGCATTGAGTGGATCCAAGAAATGGATAGTGCATTGAGTTGATGATGGGGACAAGAAGTCAAGAAAAATTAGCAGGAGTTTACTTTGTGTTCCTGGAAGATTGTTGATGGCATTTCCTAAGATAGGAAATACAGAGCAGAAGCAGATTCAGGATGTCTTCAGATAATCAATTCAATATTAAAAAATCTGACTTGGCTCTGAGTTATCTGAAGCATGTTCAGTACATAGACATATGGGTTAGAAACTCAGAATGCAGAATCTGGACTGGAAGTGTAGATTTCAGAACTGCAGCTTCTAGCATGAGTGATATCTCCTGGAATGGAGTCTGAGAAGATAAGAGACTGGACACAGACCCCTGTGTAGCTGGCGTGGTAATTGGAATGTAGTAAATGATTAATAATGCTGCTGAATCAAGAGGTAGTAGACTTAAATTAGTCTTTTTTATTCCAAATGACATTGTCCTTATTCATATGGATTTTTCTCAAACAGCATCTCATTTTTTTAAAGAGGATAAAACCAAGGAAAATAAAACAGAATAAAATCATTCAGAATAAACCAGTATAAGTGATACAGGGCTTCAAAACCTTACAAAATCAGCAATAGTTACCATAATGTCTTTTGTTGTCTTCAAAATAGCTGCAGATACTTTCAGCCATAGTAAAAACCGAACTGAACAGAATAGAATAGAAACAATAAAAACAAAACAATGAATGCAGTAAAAGACTTCAAAACAAGCCAACAGCAATTCCAAAATGGCTACCATATTATGTCTTGCTATCTTTTAAATAGCTGCTCATGCCATCAGATTTAACATAACAAAACAAGAGAGAATAAAACCCAACATAACAAAACAATGAAAATGATGTGGTTTCCAGGTGGAGGTCTCTTCCTTGTGAGGCCTTGTTCTCCCCTTCCGCAGTCCATGTATGGCACAGAGTTAAGGAGAGAGGCTGGGGTCTGGCTGTTCCCACTCTGGCAGTGGCCCATTCATGGCTCTGGTTTCCAGGTGGGGATCACCTCCTTGCGAGGCCTGGTTTTTCCCTCCGCTGTCCACGAATGGTGCTGATTCCAACTGCATCTCACTTTTAACAGACACTGTTTTGAACAGGGGATTGGATGAGGAGAAAGAATCAGAAACGTCCAGAGTGATGAGAGTGACCCAGCTGTGTCCAGTGTTACTAAAAAATAAATGAGATGTAAGGAGAAAAATAACTACAGGATTTATAAACATGGATGTCACTGTTGAACTTAGCAAGTCTTCTTTTATTTAGAAGAGGAAAGGGTAAGAATTGATGAGAGTCCATTGAAAAATAAATAAAAAGTACAAAAATGTTGACAGAATGTTCACCCTTCACCTTGCAGCTATAAAGATAAATCAAGAAGTGTTAGAGTTATTAATGAGCTACTGTTAAAACAGGCCATAGAGTTTGATTTACCTTCTGTGCCTTCCAATGAAACACTTCGTTATGTTCTTGCTTGCACTATTTTTGAATAGTACTGGCAATGAAAATAGTGTCCTGGGAAATATAGATTCTTTAATGATCATTTATATGAGTATTATAACTAAAGGTAAATTATTTCCTGTATTTTCAGTAACAAATTCATGGAACAACTTGCATTTTCCTTTTGCAGGTGAGAACATTTATGTTGAAGAAGATTAAATGACTTATCCAGAGTCATTATGTATTAAACAGTAGAAACCAAGTGTCTACCAGACTTATACCCTTTTGAAATTTAGCCGTGCTCTTAAATAATGTTTTACTTTCATTTCCTAAGTGTTAGAAAATATATGCACATTATTTAAAAACATATCTGTATTCAGCTGTTCAAATATGTTTCATCTATTAGCTCCTTGAAGGCAGGAAAAATAAATTTGAAAGTGTCTTTTCCTGGACGTCAGCAGTTCTGGGTAACTGTTTTCACATCTTTAGAAATTAGTTGCATTAACCAGAACAAGTTAATTTTCTAAAATAAAGTTGTATCACATCATTATAAATTTATGGATTGGGACTAAATAGCTTTTAGTATCCTGTTCTGGTCTCCTCTTTTCATTTATTGTTGTATTTTTAAATTTCCACCACAAAACATTAAGATGTGAAAAGGATCTGAGAAACTTATTTCATTTATTTATCCTAGATTTTCTTGTTTTTTTCTGGGGGTGGTAAATAAGAATAGAACTCAGAACATTATACTTGCTAGGAAGACACTTCTGCAGCTGAGCTATATCCCTGGATCCTGTCAAATGTTTTAAAGGTTATCCTTATTCATATCACACATTTAATCCATGCTATGGTGATAAAACTTTAGTTATTGTCAACCTTGTCATTTTTATTAATAAATCATCTTTCCTAAGACCAATTTATTTAGAGAATATAATTTTAAAACCTTTCAATAAAAAGTAAAGATCAGGAAGAAACTATTAATAACCATGAACTAACCTGGGCGTAAGGGACTGTGATATGCAGAGCATATCAGAGCTCTTAGAGAGCAGCAGATGCCTCTTCCACACACATGCACACACCGTTTTTCCAATCAGCTTTTGAAATCTCAGAAATTTGAAGTTTCTGTATTGTGGCACCCTGGGAACTGTAGGAGCTAGGACCCAGGAGAATACTTAGGGTTGCCAATTTGATACTTTACTTCTGGAATGAGTAACTGAACTAAGCAGAGGTCATTTCCATTTCCTGTGGTAGATTAGTGTCATCTATTCTTTTTTTTTTTCCATGTAGATTAGATCTTTACTGCTTTGTTCTGTAAATAGCAGTATTTAACCCACCCTGGGAAAAGACAGAGTGATTTTTATTCACACACACACACACACACACTCCACTGTTTTAACTTTCTAGCTTCTGGGCAAGGACAGAAAGTTTACAAGAAGAGACAGGAAATAATTCAGAGTGTTATGTTGCAGATTAGATTACTGAGTAAACAGACACTGAGATGGGTTTAGAGGGAAAAAGGATTTGTTAGACTCTTATCTGTGAAAAGAAAGAGGAAGTGGGAGTAGTCAAAGTTGTTTTTAATACAATGATGCAGGTGATGATGAAGTTTCTGGCCCGTCCAAACGGGAATTCCATGGCAAAGATTGCTCTTCAAAGAATTCTTAATTTGGGACCACTCATCACCTTTATAAAGCTTTTCTTGGAGTCACCCTGAGTGGAGCATAACCTCTGCTCAGCAGTGAAAACAGCAACTGAGTGTGTTACCCTTGGGAAGTTGTTCTCTAACTATGCGTTTTATAGTGTGATCACTTCCTCGAAGGAGATCCTAAGTAAAACATCACAAGAGTTCCCATACTTACTGAAGGTTGATGGGTGAAGCAGGTATTCAGGATATTTTCTCCTCACTTGAGAAATTCAAAGCAGTCATAGACATCATGATATACTTACTGATCTGATAAATATGTATTTTTATTTTATCTCAATAAACTTTAAATACTAGGATTATTTGGCAGTAATGATAGTTCATTGTGGCTACAATGTACCAGTAGTATGTCATCTTTTTAGCCATGTACAAAAATTTATTCTGACAATACCTTAAAAATGTGATCAATCTCCAGGATGTTATACAGATTGACTACAATGATGAGTTCATTTTAATAGGACCACAAAGCACAAGATAGTAATATCTTAGATGCCTCAGTGTGACTTGTAGCCATATGAAAGCTGGAGATGAAGTTTATAAAAATTCAAAATCTGGGACACACTGGGATAGCCCCTGCATGCTCCATACTTCCTCTCCCTTACACTACGAAATACACCCATTGCTTGGTGCTTCCTTGAATTTGGAGTGGTAAATCATCCACAGTCTAGTGTGATTTGAATATTTTAACAGGTGATTTGGAAGACTTTCAGTTTAAGGAGGTGACATTGGGGCAAAAAGCTATTCCAGTGGGAAAAACAAGCAGCATGGTCACTTGGCCGTTACGAATGAAGAGATCCAAGAGTGCTTGAAATGTCCCGGAAAATGGAAATAGAAGTATGTGGCACCTCTGATGTGTGTCACTGATGAATTCCCCAGGCAAGTTTTTGTGGTTTTGAAGCAAAACTATGCCATCTTACATAACTAATCTTCAATCATTTAAGAAATATGCCTTCTTTTCTACCAGAGATTAAGAGAAAATAATTACTAAATTATGAAGTACCAATGAATAAAATCCAAATGTCCCTATATCAAAATGTTTATTAATTAACCTATCAATCTATTATTTGGGTATACCTAATCTTTCATAGTCACATGAAGTAAGTGAATGTGATAGTATTAAATTAAGGAAGTACTTAAAGCACTAGTGTTATGGTTGATCCATTGTGTTTAGAAGCTTAAGAGATTCAGCAGAGAGCCAGGATCCTTACTTTGTAAATATCCTGAGTCTGTGCCACAGGAGGGGACAGAGATAGTATGGGTGCTACACTCAGCCTGAGAGTTGGAGGGTGGCCTGCTTACAATATAAGGGAGGAAAAGAGGCTTACTCTGTCCCTGCCATTGCCTTGGCTGCTTTTTCTGGCTGTTGCCTTGAGGTGTTGCCCTGGAGCCATGCCACTCTACGTTGAAGATAGCTCATTATATACTGAAACCTCCACAAACAGCAAGCTAAAAAAACCCTTTCCTTCCTTCATTTTGAGTGTTAGATATTTTGTTCCAGCAACAAGAAAAAAGTAACCAAGACAACTAAATAGTTTATATTTTCAAAAGGCTACTTCTGGCTAGCTGCAACCTCTTCTTTAATCTAGTTACTGATGCGGAGTTACCTGTGACCAGTTATTCAAGGAGGAAAAAAATCAAGAGAGGTTTAGACATAGATGTGCATGACAAATTGTCATCTAATAGAAGTTCAGCACTAACATATCCCAAGATTAAATAGAAGTGGACATTGAAAGACAGTGAGCCAGGAAAATCATCCTAGTGATTTATAAATAGTGATATAATTATTTGGATGCATGGTCAAAGACTTGAGAGAAGTTAGAATTTGTACTAGAGATCACCATGGAAGATTTATATGAGTAGATCACTTGAGATGCTCCCAGAGTTTGATAATACTTGCCACTCAATGTAGTATTCGTTTATCAAATTTTCTATGATGAAAAGACAGCCTAGGTAATATTTGGTTTGTTTCTCCAGCTTTCTAGAGACTTCTTAATAGAACTGAAGACTAAGAAGTCTTGAAAACTGTGCATGTGTTAGTAATACAGGATTTCATATGCAAAGTTGGTTTCTCTCTTCATGCTGTCAACTTGTTAGTAATAGCAACCAACCTTTGGCCTCAAGATGATAACATTACCTAATGTAAGAAAGAAGCCACATATCAATAAATTGATTAGTGTGGAGAGTCATCAGGAAGAAAACAGTAATTTAACTTTTACAAGATCTGGGCTGATACCTGCCTCTCTTAACCCATCATTCTCTTGCTCAAAATGTGAATTTTAAAGTTGTACAGTATCTTCCAGGCCATTACTTACCTTCTGAAATATAAGCTTCATTTTCAGGAAAAGGATAAGGCAATAATATCTATAAGAATTGCTGGTCTTATCAGGTACCTTATCACCTAAGAATACAGAATTACAGAATGATAGATTGTTAAGTGAGGACTATGGAAGCTTCCAGTTTAGGGTAACTATGATGTATCAGACAATCCAGAATCTATACATAAACTTAGGGACTAGTGGACAAAAGTAGACATCACTCTAACTATTCTTTCTTCTAGTTACATGCTAGTGATAATTCAGCTTATACAGTCCATGATTTTGGGGCCCTACAAGTTCAAAAAACCTTAATGCTGAAAGTAGGCTCCAAAATTACTCCAAAACACTGTCACCTTTAAACTGGAACTTAGAAGTTTCATTGACTACAATGTCTTCTTTTTATTGAGTAAATGAGTAGTGAAGGAAGTTGCAAGATTGTTTGGGTTATCTGTCCTGTCAAGGGAAACTGAGGCAGTCAATAGAAAAACCAGACATGGAGTTGTCTGGAATGAAGACAGGTGATCTCTATTACTTTTTACTACCACATGCAATATTAAAAAGTTATCATTAAGAATCCACAAAGCACACAGAGTCGAAGAAGCACCAACCCAGATCTTTCAAAAATGAAGTTATCGTCCCTTAACTGGTGAACAAATTCTACATGATTACTTTGTCTAAATATTAGTAACCATGGAAGGCTGAATATTCTTTCCTGGGTGATGTGAAAAAATGGTTCATGTAACTTTTCAAATAAATAGGTTGAGTAGGACACTACCCAAGAGAAGAATACTCTTGTTCAAGCTAAATAGCTTTCTTGGAAAGACTTGGCCTTTCTTAGTTCTTGGAAGCAGTAATAGGGTCATTTCTTGCCTTCTTGCCTGATATCGTGTGCTCTAGAGAAAGAGAGAAGTAGGCTTTGACACCAGAGCTATTCCCTCACTCTTTCTTTTATATGGCTTGTCAAAAGTCTAAGGTCATATGAAAAATGAACCAGCTAGTAACAGTGAAAAAGGAGCTTAGAGTTTAGAATTCTAACCGAGTTTTGTGAAATCTTGGAGACATTTTCATCATGTGATAGTTGAATGGAGAGTAGTAGGTGACTTTTTTTTTGAAAAAGTAGTTTTTTCCTTATTTTCCAACTAAGGTTCAAAGGGTCCTTTATCCCTGAGACCCGCCTATGAAACAGATTGTTGGCACTCTGGGAAAAAGAAATCAGAGTGAATTCGGGACCTCGCACTGGTAGTATTCCATATTGGGTAAAGGAAACAGTTGTAAGTCAGTTTGTACCTTCTCCTAAATGAAACAGGAAATCAGAGCCTTTTGAATAGTTCATGCAGATACTCGGCCTTGCATTGACCACTCTTCCGTTCATCAAACAAATCAGCAATTTAGTTTTTCACCAAAGTACCAATTAGCTAGTCAGCCACCTACTCAGCTGGCCAGCTATCTTGGCCAGCTATCTTAAGTAAATTTACTTATTTACTGTAGGATCATAAAATGCCCAACCTGGCGCTCCAGTGGTGCAATCTGTTAGTGCGCCTATATAAAATACTCAACTTCTTGTATTCAATTGCTGGATATACGAGAAACAGGATTATAAGCCAAATAAATCTGAGTTGTAAAGGTCAATAAATTCAAATACAATAACATTATGTGTTTAAGGTGGAAAACAAAGGTACTGAGTAAGAGGAAGAGGGTAATACAAGGCTGAGATGCATACAATTTTGTGGTATCCATGATCAAACTCCAAAGTATGTTGGTAGCAGATACAGAGGAAGTACATGTGACCTAACTCACAAAGTATCTGCTCTTTCTGAGATTATAATTATAGTTCACAGAAGTATATTTATATGTTAATACAAACATACATGAAACAACATGAAATAGTGAAGTAATGTGGTATGCAAATTGATTATCCACAATATCATCTTGTTGTAAATTGTCTCATGCATATTGATATGTACATTACATATGGAATGTAACTATATGTGAGATATAATATTCTATTGAAATGCTATGTATTTAATGATATGTAACATACACGTGTGTGTTAATATATATCGTGCCATATGAACATATGGCATTATATATGTGCATATACGCAAGGTTAGCTAATTATTGAGAAACAAGTATGAAATGGTGTGGCATGATTTTGGGTAGTCAGGAGGGCTCCTCAGGAAATATAAAAAATGAAAGCACTTAGCTTGAGCTATGGTGGTTTATTAGGATCAGGGAAAGGGAGAAAGAGGGAGAGAGGCTGTGCAGAAAGTCACTGGTAGGATGAATAGTGTGCTACTGGTTAACTTGACTTGTCTTGCTCCAGGAGAAGATAAAGGTTGGCGACAATGAGATGTGTGTTTATTCTTAATGACAGGCTTTGTAACGTTAATACTTTGATGACGATTAAATGGCTGGTTTTTCATACATTTTTAGATTTTGGTTTTTGCCCATTCGTTTTCTTTTTTGAAATATAGTGTATTTTCCTAAGATTCAGAAAATAAAGGTATCTTTGGATTGATTCTTCTCTCTGTGGTTATCCGTGGGTGGTGTCTCGCGGCAGCACAGGAAGCAAGCAGACTCTGCATGTAAAGCAGACCCAGGTCTTCAAGAGTTTATGTGTAGCTTCTTCCCCGGGGAATTGGCTTGCTCTTTCTCACTAGCTTTCTTCAATACGCACTGGCACATTTTAACAGCTTTTACCCTTGCTGATCTACATGCCAGACCCCTACTAATTCCTAAACTGCAAATTAAATGCTTGACATTGAGGAGAGCTCACATTAAAAACTTCACACTTCGTAGCCACCAGCACAGCGGGAACAGTCAGACCCTTCAAGTCATCTTGAAGGAGTGAGTGAAAGCGAATTCCTCTTGTCTTGAAACTCATTAGAGAAGGAACTGTGCCAGCTGCTACATGACATTCGTGTTAATTTCCTACAGGCTGAGAGGTGCCTTAGCAGCAACAAATAATAATAATAACAATAATAATAATAATAATAACATGCTCTTTGGTCAAAGCATGCTATATGTACACATTAATATATCTTATCAACTAATAAGAAAAGTATAGGTTATAATCTCATTGATATCTAACACAACTTTATGAAATAGAATTAACCTTTCAGTAGGGTAATTCTATTGTGGGTTTTGATGCAGTAAGAGACTGTTTATGCTAGACTGTAAGTTGTCATAATTACCCCTAGCACACTGTTGAACTGTTGTTGCGATACATCTTGTTAGTGAAATAATCTCTCTGGGAAAATACAAAATAGAGTGGAATTGGCATTTGAATAGTCTAAAACATTATCAAATCATTAAGTACAGTGTTCTTACAATTAGGCAAAACTTATTGGAGTGATTTTAACTGGCTGTATATAGAATTAGGGTCTTTTATTTCCAATGCCTTAAAGACCAAGTACCTGCAATTGTGTTCTCCTACCCTGGTTGAATTAACCATCTACTCTGAGTGACTAGCTCCCCATCATGGGACTGGAATTTTGTGATGCTTCAACAAAAGCCACGATGTGGCTCAGCTGATCCACATTCACGGCTAATGCGCCATAACTAATTCTAAGACCTCTTTCTGCCAAATTAAGCTTCCTTGTTAAGTAGCATGGCAAAAGCTGTTGGCTGCTCACCTTATGGTCATTTGATTAATCTTCACAGGGAACAGAATATTGACTTTTTAAGGCAGATTTGTGCTGACCTTCACAAGAAGATTTATACTGATTAACTAATTATGGCAATCCTATGCCCTTCTTCCAGTGATGGGTCAGAGGTGGACTGAAACTCAATTCTAATCAGAATAGAAGGAATCATCTAGAAGCATCTGAGATGAAAACATCTTAATGAAGGAAGAAAGTCATAGTGATGGGTGTCATTTCCTTATCCCTTTCCTTCCTTGCATGGATGATGATATACAGTGGGATGCTGGCTATCACAACAGCTGTGTGGCCACCATATAAAATAATATCATAAGCATGCCAGGGATACAAGATGAGTTGGTTTGTGTTGGAATAAGACAGGATGAGATTTTCTCTCGAATGGAATAATTTCAAAGATAAAGATGTAGTATTCCAATAGAGTAAATCAACAAGACTTGATACTTGGTAATTAAAGGTAAGTCAATCTTGCAAATTGTTGAGGTACAGAAATGCAATTTTTAGGTGTGTCTAAAAGATTCAGTAATGAAGAACCTTCTGTTGACTATAACATGAACAGGTCCTTTGAGATTCAAATCCTAAGAGTTACTAGAAATTCTGAGGGTCAAATTACTCCTTTGAAAGTGACCACTAGTCATGTGCTGTTATCACTCAACTAGGAGGCTCCATTGAAAATACCAGGTTCCAGTTATGATATTACAGTTTCTCCCTGTAATTTGGGAATATTGTATGGAACAGAGAGGTTGAGACTCCTAAGTAGGGAATAGGTATAAAAAGCTGCAGTCTAGTGGCCAAGCGCCAGAGAGTAGTGAAGGAAGGACATAGAGTTCCAAAGAATACTAACAAGAGAAGTATTTAGGATAAGAAACATTAATGAGACTATGGAGATCATGGGGATGTCTGCCACAAAGTTGGGTTTTTGTTTCCTTGTATGCATTTTCCTTTGATCACCTCATCATCTGACCATCTTCTATTGCTACTTTTGTAGTTATTGCTCCCAAAATTCTATTCCTAACCCCGTACTTACCTTTGAGCTTCTAAGTACCTAACCTATCTAACTACCTACTTATCTAACCTACCTAACTATATGAAATGCATCAAACCTGAATATTTGACAAACATCAAAAACCCAACTTGCAAAAGTGAATTTAATATGTTTCCTTCGGTCTTGCTTATTATTTCTCCTTTCTTGAAGACAGTGTTTTAAGTCACCTAGTTACACATACAAGGGATAACATGATTGTTGTGTATCTTTATATTTTGCTGCTAATGTCTAATTATAAAATAACTCTCTTATTGATTTCACTTGCTAAATATTATAGTCACTTATTTCACCTTCCTTAATAGAGTCCTACTGGAAGCCACCATTACACCTGGTCTGATCATCGCAGTGCCTGTTTACGGGTCTGTCTACCTACCATCACACAAGGTTCTTGACGATTCATCCGGTGTGATATAGGCGGAGTAGTAACTGTAATATGCATAATTAATTTGCCATTTTCCTTATTAAAACACTTCAAAGGCTTTCTAGCATGACAATAGGTCCATTTTTCTTCATTTAGATTTGAGGCTGCTGTCAATTTGAGAGTGCTTGTTTTTACACTATTATTTTACACTTCTCTTCCTTTTATTTCTATTTCCAGACTCATTGGCCTTCTTTCAGCTCCTCCAACAGAAAATGTTACCTCTTCAGGTAAGTACTATATTATCTGTCTCTTTCAATTTTGATTTAGAGTCTTAATATATATATATATATATATATATATATATATATATATATATATATATATTTCTACTGCACCCTAAACATTATCTAAAAAACACTCACGTCATTATCATGTTTAGATTTGCTTGCTTCTCCTCTACAATTAATAAGAAAATAAAAAGCTTTTGAACTTTCTCATTAATGTATTCTCAGGAATATAATAAATAGAAAAATTCTCAGTGACTAGCATTGAAAACTGGAGTAACTGAACCATAGCAAACATGATCTTGGATAGAGTAAAAGCTTTACAATATTTTATTTGGCATTTTATGGCAGACCTGAATCATCATCAGTATCATGCTCAAGGTAGCTGCCCCCACTTGGTGTTATTGCTCTCCATTCTCAGTGCATGTATAGCTTCTCAGCCCCTCTAAACATGCAGCCACGAAAAACCACTAGTGTGACGCTTAGCTTTCTTTCATGTCTTACACTATATAATCTAAATATAAATTGACAAGTTAATGTCCATAAATCTCTCTTGGTCATGGCATAGAAGACTATCATGAGAGTTTTTAAAAAATACCACAATGGCTAATTCTAAGTTGTGTAACAAAAGTGTATCATCATATAGTTTATGCATTTTTATACTTACTATAACTCTTGCTGTTGAATCAATGAAAATCATTTTATAAAAATCACATTGTGGCCTAGAAAGGAATAGCAAAAATAAGAGAAGGAAGGAAAAATTAGTTGTCTGGGAGCCTGGGATTACCTTTTCACACCGTTGCAGCTTTACGAGCTCTTTGGACAGTTGGTATTTATATGGGGTGCACAGAGGCTGGGCTGCCCTCAGCTGTTTCTAGAATGTTGCTTGAACTCCTGTCAAGTTATGGGACCATCATTCATCTTCATCAGCTATAAATTTAGAATCCCAACTGTATTTAAAAATATTCATCAAGCCCTTCATATGTGTCAGGCACTCTGCCAAGTATTGGTGATTCAAAGGCAAACAAGACATCCTCCGTGACCTAGTGGTTTTCCATTTAGGCAGAAGAGCATTATTTTAAAACAAGATAAAAGAAAAAAAAAGGGAAGGAAAAAAGGGGAGAGAGAAGAAAAAAGAAGAGAAGGAAGGTAGAAAGAAGACATTAAGCAAATGAACACAAATCACAAAATGCAGTGAATTTATTATAATGAAATGTCCATGTGTGCTGAGTCTATCTCTACATTACCTCCCATGTACCTTTAGTGCTCCAAATGCAGAAGGGAATCACCAACGCTATTTGTAACACTTTATATTAATGAAAAATAAGTTAATCTCTAGAAATATTTTCAACAAACATATTACGAACCAGTATGCCTTGAGAACCAGCATTCCTTCTTCAAATAAATACTAGTTTCTAGTTTTTTAGAGGCTGTTTCATTAACACGAATAACTAAGTTTGTTCTTAAATGCATTATATTTTAAAATCTGAGATCTCACTAAATAGTACTTAAATTGTCAGGAATGGTAAAGAAAGCACAGTTGAAAAGCTTCTTAGAAGCCTGACATATAGCATAAATATTTTCATTTTGTCTCACTTCCTATTTTTAGCATCAGTGAGCTGGGATGATGACCCCAGAACAAACAACATGTGAGTTGAGAGGAGAACGGATTTCAATTCAGAGTAACCTGGAGTTTAACCACAACTATCCAAGTGCTACTGGGTAACACCATGTGTTTCTTGCTTAATTCTCTGAGCCACAAGTTTTTTTTTATTTCAAAGCTGAAAGAGGGAGATACAGCTGAGGAAATGATATGAAAACATGTACACAAAAATTAAAGGTAATAAGTATGAGTTATTAATTTTCTTGGGCTCCCATACCAAATTACTGCATCTTGAGTGGTTTCAATATCAGAAATTTATTTTCTCACAGTTCTGGAGGTCCTTAAATCCAAGTTCAAGGTGATGGCAGAGTTAGTTCCTGAGGTGGTCTCTCTCCATGCGTGAAGATGCTGTTCTTTCCATATAATTTTGCTGGGTGTGATGGCTCACACCTATAATCTCAGCATCCTGAGAGTATGAAGAAAGAGGATGTGAAGTGGTAGCCCACTCAGGGCAATTTAGCAAATTAGACAGACCCTGCGCTCCCCCATTTTTTAAAAGGGAGATTGGGAATGTAATGTAGTGGGAGGTCTCTGGTTTCAGTCCCCATAACCATACACACACCCACTTCTCCAAATGGAGCCACTTTCTGAGGTAATGAAAGATTAGGATCCCCACATATGAATTCCGGGGACACAATTTAGCCTTTAAGATACAGATTTCTTTTTCAATTCTTTTACCACTGTTCATGGTAGAAGTTTGATTCTTGAATTCATTGCAAGATACAGTACATAAATGAAGTTTTTCACTTTAAAGCTGAGCAAGGATATGTGAGTGACCTGGAAATATGAATACTAGTTTTTGAGATCAGCAGTTATTCTCAGATGTAACCTGGGTATAATGGAGATACATTATGACATTTTAGAGCTCAAAGAAATTGGGCAGTTTGGATAACTTTATCAGCTACTTAAACATATTGTGTATGTTTATGCACAACCAAACTTTTAAGTACAAAGAAATTGGGGTTCATGAGCTACTTTCAGCAGATTTGAGTAGTCTTAAAACTCAATTCCCTCTAACATTCTGTATAAACCAGAAGCAGATGTAATAAAACTAAGTGTATAGATGCTCGGTGTTGCAGAACATACTGATTGTCTCAGCTGAGCTCAGACAGGTGCAATATTACCAGCATCATTTTCTGTGCATAGTAAAACTGATATAAAGAGCAGCTCAACAGAAGAGATACAGTCTTCAGTGAAGAGTTTATAACACTTGTCATAATGGATCTGTCAGAAGAAAAAATGTTTACAGTTCATTGCAGAGTATAAAATATTTGCTAAATCAGCAGTAAAAGTCTAAGCTCAGATAAATTTGTAGCAAGGGTAGTAATACAACACAGCCTAACATAAATACACCCAGCAGGAGAAGAGGAGGCAAAGAGAAGGCAGCAACAACTTAGTTCTGAGCAGCATTTGATTTATGTCATAAATAAATATAAGCGATAGTAGGAAGATTAGTGCATTAGAATGTTAACACAAATCAAGATGTCCTGTGCAAAGCGGGGTTGCTTGTACAATAATAAACTGTGCCAGCACCAGTTAAGTAGCTGCAGCTTCTTGCTGAGCTCATTTTGTGCTGAGAAGTTTCCATATGTTGAGTAGAAATCGAGCTAGAATAAGTGGTGCAAAATGTCCAAGTGGACTTCAATAAGGTTGCGAAATACTATTTGACCCTTAACTCAGCTCCTCTTAGAAAAGCAAAGCACTTCTACTTCTAAGGTTTGAAATAAATAAAAAAAAGAAGGACAGAACTAAACTAAATTCTCAAGTTATAGATTCTTTGTCTATACACATTATCTTTGGATTTCACTTTTCTCAATTAGACTAAAGGATTTAAAAACCATGTATCTGTTGTTGAACCTCAAATATATACCAAAACGTGTCTTAGAATTCAGGTTCATAATGAAATTTTATGCTTATCTCCCCTCAGGTGCATAAAGCATATCTCAAATTTCTTGTGTCCTAAAGTGAAACTTCCTAGATTCTTCCTTATATGTCCTCTAAAACCATTGTTCCCATAAACATACACTTCCATCCTTCCAGTTGTTGGGGACAACGCACTTATAAAAAGTAAGTAACAATGGCCAATATGTGGCCTTTTCTTTAGTTTGAAATACCTGATGAGTCAAGTCTTTATCAGATCATCTCCCAGTTCACTGTAATAAGAAATTTATAGGCATACAGCTCCTATCAACATAGTGAGAGTATAGCACAAGGTGTTATGTATGGGACATAGTCCTTGAACTGTATTTTTAAGAATGTTTTTCAAGAAATAGCTAAACAGTATTTATAAGATGCAGCTGTACAAAACATAAAAGTTAAAGGGACTCCAGAGCTAATGGTTTCCCTCAGAAGATATTAAACATTTCTATTCTGCTTTCTCTCCTAAAAATATACACATATCTAGTACAGATGATTTGAGAATTTCAGGAATTTCTCATAGGAGTTACAACATCGCTATTGTACTGTTGCAATGAATTCTACATCAATTCCCAACTGGAACCCTTTTTAAAGCTAAGTAGACTGGAATGAAAATTATAGTTAATGAATTTGACAATCTTTTCTTTTTACATTTTTTTATTCAAAGAGAAAAATAAAACAGAAAAAGGGTAGAGATATTACAGAATTAAAAAAAGATAAACAGTAAGAAATCACTAGTTGACAAATTACATATTGTCCTTTTAGAAATACTTGTTCAAGTTACAAAATTAAAGCATACAAAGTGGACATTCAAGCACTGAGACTGCAAACAGATCTGTTCAACAATCCAATAAGAACTTAGAAATACGGTTGTCAATCCTACACACTTAAATATACATGCAGTTATATCTTTTATGGCACTTCCTATTTCCTCTCTTTGTTACAATAGCAATTACACATTTTTAAAATTTCATTTAAAGAGGAAAAAAAAGCAAAACAGAAAAAAAGGGTTGCAACAATATAGAATTCTAAAAGAAAAAAAGAAAACAGAGAGAAAAAACACTAAGAAATCACTAGTTGATAGATTACACATTGTCATACTGGATATAGTTGTTCAAGTTACAAAACTAAAGGATACATATTACACATTCAAACAGAGAGACTGCAAACAATTCTGCTCAAAGATTCAACAGAGATTCAGCAATATGGTCATCTATTTTACACACCCAAACATACATGCAGTTATATTCCTTAGAGCCCTTTCTTTTCCTCTCTTTTTTACAATAGCAATTACACATTTTGGGTTTTATTACTCTTATAAATCTTTTGAAACCAAGACGGATGCTGCTCTTGTAGTTTAGAATTACATAAAGCTCATTTCCTCTACACTTTTCATATGTTCAATCTGCCAATAAGTCATGTTATCTGTCTGTGAAAAATAACTTGGGAATCAGATAAGATCTCACCTATCTGCCGAGCTCTCATCTTGGGTCTAGCCACAGACAGTCTATGCTAGATTAGCCTTTTAACTAGTGTCTCTTGGCTTTCCTTGTCCATCCACCTTGTCTCAAAACTCAGATGAATGTTCTTTTCCTACTGTAAGTCTGAGCAGGCCACTCTTGTGCCAAGAATCCTGCCAATGATTTTGATCTCATTTAAAATAAAAGCCCTGTACTTAAAATTAGCTACCTGGTCCTACCTGGTCCTGCCTGTACCCAACTGTTTGCCATCTTATTTCTTACTCTTGGCATAGGTCTTTCTGTTCTAGTCACTAATTGCACAAACAATCAGGGTTCTCACTGTGACAACTTTGCATTTGTGCTTATTTTCTGCTGAAAAGCTATTTCTTGGAATAACTTCCTGACATGACCACACCTTTCCTTCAGGTATTTTTCCCAAGGAAGCTTACTTTGACCATTCTATCAAAAAATTTTAACCCTTTTCTTCTCTAATTTTAATCTATCTTTATAGCCATTGATGTATGGAATAGTTTGTTCACTATCTCTACTAGAATTTAAACTCAGACAGGGTAAGGGTTTGTATGCTGCAGTCATCTGCATATTTGTAGTAAGAAGAATAAGCCTATGTCTAAGTGGTCATTGATTAGATGTAGATCATGAGTGGCTAAAAGTACCTGATGTATTGGATTTTCTCATGCTTCTCTTAATTACCTTTTCTAAATCAGTATGCTCTTTTGCCTATTCTGTGAGTCTACTATTAATGACATCCTTTATTTCCTTTTTTGAAAGACTGACTCCTGCCTACCAGCTAATACCTGGTTCACTGAATCTGCTCCAGGAGGCAGCCCATAGCCAATGTCTGGCTTATGTTTTGGTATGAACAATATTCATCTTGCCTTGAGGATAGAGTGAATTTATAGCATATTCACTGTTCATTGGATGTGATCTATCCAGAAGGATCCAATTAAAGATGGTCTTCAGGTGGAAACATAATATGCTTTAGAATTTTCTCTACTCCATTCTGGTTTCTTTGCATACCTCTTCCTCATTTTCTTCTTTCACTAAGTCACATAAATGAGAGTCCTCATCTTAAGTTCACTTGCAGGGAACACTGCCTGAAAAAAAAAAAAAAAGATGAGGACTTACAACAAGAGAATTTGATATACTGTTTCAATCTAGTTTCTGAACAAAAATAGAATATTCAGTGAAACACAAAAACAATCTGCCTATAGACCAAACATGGTGAGCACCTTCAAGCAGCAACATAATATGGTGGACAGAAGTCTTTTGATATGTGTGGAGATGAAAATCAAATCTTGTCTTGATTCTATGATTTATATCTTAAAGGGAAATTTAATTTTTAGTTTCAGTTGAGCTACAAAATTTGCATAGTTTTCATAAATTTGACAAGTCAGGTATAAAAATTGAAATTAAAACAAAAGTCCTACTTTGCAGGGTGAAAATAAGAATTATATGGAATCATATAGGTGAAAAAATGTAATATAATTTTTGATGCATAATCGGAAAATCGGTACAGATTTCCACTGGACTGAAAGTGGACTCTCCTTACTTTTATTAACAAGTGCACCTTTTTGAAATTTGTTTCAGGTTGAAGTACATAGGAAGAAATGACCAGACAAGCATTATCTGGCAATTCTTTATTACAGCATATCCTCCTTGTTCTCAATGTTCATGACAAGTAAAGGAAAGGACCTAAGATTGGGCAGAAATGCAAGGAAGACAGATATGTAGATCCAGTGGCAGCCATCACCAACTCTGAGGAACCCTGGAGCTTGAAAGGCCCTTCAGATTCATTTCTTCTTGGCTGAGGTGGGTAAGCCATCATAGTTCCACACCAATGGACCATGGGAATGGGTGTCACCTTAAGTCAGGCATCTCTTCACTCCTGAGACAAAGGTGCTGAAAGTCCAAGGTTGGATGCTGACAATATTCTAGAAGTGAGAAAAATGCTGAAGGGGAGTCCAGGTGGCACAGAAAATCAATCCACCCAAATCCTAATATGATTAAAGAAAATGAAAACATCATTTTCATTCATTCACTTCCTCAGGAATCTATTATACATATATATGTATGTATTATATGTATATTTAAGGATAGCTAAGATAATTGTGCTATTGATTTATTTTAGTTCATTAAAAATGGTTTGTGCTTATATTATTTGGTTAATGATGCATGCCTATATCTTGTAATCTGAGCCATAGTACAATGCACGAGATATTAACCATGGCACTTTCCTATTATCTTGTTTTTGAAATTACATATGTTTGTTTTTATTGTTTTGTTCTCTTTAAAGTAAAATAAAAAAGAAATATGTTATCTGCACAGAAAGAAAATATCTATTGAGATCTTATTGTATTTATGACACTATGACTGATACTAAGAATCTAATAAGAATAAAACGTGGTCTGCGGCCTCATTGAGTTAACAGTCAAATGTGACAGACTCTTGTATGCAAACAATAAGTATATGTTGGTGAATGTGATTTCTAAAGTAAGGAGAAAGTGTTGTTGGGGCACAAAGGATAGAACAAACCTCGGCATGGGGATTTGGGGAAATACTTCCCTTGGCTGCAGTGCTTATTTATGTCTAAGTAGTTGAGCAGTTTCTACAGAAAACTGCAAGAAAATCACTTGTGTAGTACCTCATTTTCAATAAGTGTTCACTGGTGTAAACTATAGTTTAGGGCAAGACTCTGTCTCCAGATAAATGTGTGTCCCGAACTATCCATTTAGCTTTTAGCATCCAGAAAATCAAACTCTTGTTCAACAAGTATAACCCTGTAAGCATGCCTTGTCAAGGGAGGTATATGCTTGGGTTTGGGGAAATTTTAAAGACTGAAGATAAGGTCTCTCAAGAAAAAAAAAAAGTAGGAAAAAATAGACCTGGCATAATACTTTATCAAACTATTTTAAGACAGCAATTAGACAGGTTTAAGGGAGTAAGTAAGTATTCAATGAATGATGGTCATTGTTCATTAATAAAGTGTACGTATTCACTGGACAAGCAGACACATACTGAAGTTCTAAAGTGATCAGTAATCACTCAATTTACCTTATTTTCATGCTTTTAAAAAACTAAATAGTTGTGGCATGAATCTTGAGACTTGGGCTGATTGTTGTCTAAACAGCATCTGTTTTAATCATTAATGTCAAAATACATCTGAAGTTTTTCAGATACCTTAAAATAAAATTTAAAGGATATATGAGCAAAAAGCTCCAAGAAACAGAAGAAAAAGAGTTAGAAATTATCTTTGGGAAGCAATATTTATCTACCGTAAAGTGTGGTTTTTGAATCACAGGCACTCTGATCTGTTACTTAACTTTCTTCTTTTGGTAGAAAAGAGGATCACAGTCGTGCATAGTGGCTCACACCTGTAATCCCAGCTCTCTGAGAGAATGAGACATGTGTTTGAGCCCAGCCTAACCTACTTACCAAAATAGAGAGTCACTGTCTCAAAACAAAAAATAGAAAAAGGACTGTGGATATAGCTTAATATGAAGACCCTAGTTTCAATCTCCAATACTAAAACCACAATTTCCCCCAAAGTTGGAATATTTCTCTAAGGTAATGCATGTTAAGTGCTTGATTCAAGGAATTACTTAATGATGCCAGTTGCATCAGTCTTCTAGCTCCTGAACATACTTTCTAAGAAAATCATGGGGGCTGGGGATTTAGCTCAGTGGCTTAAGTGCCTGCCTTGCAAGCACACAGTTGTGAGTTTGATTCCTGGTACCAAAGGAAAAAAAAAGGAAAAAGAAAAGAAAATTATGGTGCAAGGCTTCACTGTTTCATAGAATCAGATCTACCAGTGAATGTAAAAAAAAAAAATTCAGTCAGTATTTATAAAGCTTAATGTCAGTGCTTATTATAAATAACTATCATAAACTGCTGTTGTACCGGTAACAACCCATGCTGTCATTTACATAAATGCATGAAAATAAAAGTGTCTGCCATAAAAATAAACTTTGGGGATGCTTTATAAGACAAAAGAAAGGCAATGAGCACTGCGACATAGTACATGAACTTCATTTCCATTAAAACAGCAGATGTATGACATTGTATGACCTTGGGGGGGTACAGAACTTCTCTGAGGTTCTATCAGTCACATAAAATAGGACTTATATATCCCAGATCAAAAATAGTTTGTAAAGATCAAATGAGATAATATGCATTAGAGGTTAGAACAGTGACTCTTTCAGTCAGGCACAAAATGAGCATAGGGTTGAACAGAGCCTTAAAGAACTTCACAGTGCCTTCTTCTGTAAGGGTATGTGTTCAACTCCTAATCTCTCCAACTGTCTGACTCCTGATCTCAAGTTATGAGAGATTTGAAAATAGCTTCTGCAGTAGCACCAGCCTCCTGCTCGACAGATTGCAAGCCTATCTACTACATTTAATTCTATTTATCAAACAACATTCAATATTGCCATTAATAATGTAGAAGTTTCAGAATGTAAACATTCATAGAATTGCAGATTATTAGAATAAGAAGGAGCCTTAGAGATTTTTCCTCTGCTCACTTCTTAGCTGCTCTAAGAGAGTAGCTCGTATTTAGAATATCGCTCACGCAAAAGAACTGGCCACCCACATGTACTGCCGACATCAACAAATGGTGAGCTTGTAATCATCTTCAGAATAGCACAACATAAGGCAGCATTTCCCCCTTTTGGGCTGTCAATTACTCTAATATTGAAAGACAGTGTCTGATAATCTCTGACTTCACATTATTTGTATTTGAATACCTAAAGTTACCTGTGTGATCTTGAGTTTAATCCTCGTTTTCTGAACCGTATTGCAAAACGAGGATGTTATAATCTTCCCTTGATATCTGTTTGCTCCACACTATTAGCCAACTTTACCCCTTCTCCTTCCTTACTTCTAACAGACAGTAGCTTCTTTGTATTCCAGAGCTGTGATTTATCTGAAACTCCAGACAATTCCACAATGTTGGTAGTATTTTAAAAATTTTAAAAGTCAACAGAACTGTTGCCCTGATGGTGACTGAGGAACAAGGCTAAAGTCTTGGCCAGCACTGTTCTTTGCTCTTCACACTGTTAAGTTGTGAGATTCACATGGGCCTTTGAGATAGGCATTATCCTTAGGATCACTTTACATATAAGAAAACTAATTTACATGCATTTAACAAATTGCCAACATTCACATATGCATTAACAGAAGTATGAGGATTTGAACCCAGGCAGGCTGGGCACCCTCTGACTCTGTAAGCTGCAACTATTGAGAACTAAAGGAATGTGCCACTCACAAGACTATAAAACTTCAGGGGTGACATAAGATGAATGCTTGATTCTCTTTAGTGTTGTTTGTATGCCTTCGTGGTTCTTGGATTTCTGTTTTATAAACACATTAGTAGGGACTATAGTGCTACAGATAACTCATCACATTATGGTCCTGCTCCATGCTGTTTAAAGGAGAAATATGTGGCCTGAATGACTGAGGTATGTTTGCCTTATCCTCAAAGCCCTTCCTGCTTCTCCAGGCAACACATGCCATGGTTGCAGCCAGTAGTTCTGGTAAAGAACAGGCTTGATTAAATATAAAATGTCTATAAAGTCATATTTAAGGTAAACTTTTTAGGTCACTGAAGTTGGAAATAGAACATGGTTATGGGTTTTGCAAGATTAATTTGTAAATAAATGAGGCTGAAAAAATACCGCATATGGCACCAATGGGTACCCTGGATTCAGAGACAGAGAAAAAAAAATATTGAGAACGATTTAAAAAACTTATCACTTAAAATATTCTGTAATATCTTTTGTTTATCTTTCCTCATAAAAACAAAACTCCAGCTAGGAAGATTGTAAGTGAAACATGTATAATAATTTTCACTAGTGGAACCACTTAAAATGAAATAGAAATTTCTTTTTCCACTCACCTAACTCTCTAACCATAGAGGAAAATGAATAACATAAATAGAAGATAAGTATTAGACTCATTTTAAACTATGCTTAAATATATACATATAAATATATAATAATATATAAATATATACATATATATGTATAATTATATAAATATGTGGATGTTAGGGATAATTTAAGGGGATTTCTAGCTCTAGCTAAAATTAAGTCACCTATCCTTTACAAGTCTCCCCCACTGGAAAATAACCCAGAAATAACACAACAAATAAGCATAAACAGTAGAAATGTAGAACAGTGGTAAAGAAGGCAGGTTAGTCAGGGGCCTGGTGATTGAGGAATGAAATACTAGCAGCTTTTGGGGTTTCCTTATTGCTGTGACATATTACAGCAGAGGTGCTATTGGAGACTCTGTGTAGCACTACCAATAGATCAAAAGAAGCTCTGGGAAAGCTAATGAATCCTAGTTAAATGACCTCAAAATAGTGATTGAAGAGAGCAAAATACATTTTCTGGCTCTGTTTCCCAATTCAACCCAAACATCCATAGAAAACCTACACTCTGCCCTCTATGGCCTGAGCAGGGCTGGCTGAGTTGTTATTGGTGGTTCCACACCCCAGCAAAGGAGGGAGGCAGACGATGGTCCTAGGCTCCTCCACCTTGCTTGGGTGGTGTCTAGTGATGAGATAGCCTTCTCAACCTCAGTTCAGTGCAAACAGGTGATGCTGACTTGCCAGCCAGCTAATACAGTATGTATTTGCCTAAAACAAGAGCCCAACTTTCTCCAGCCATCAGAAGCAGTCAACTATGTCAAAGGGTGAAATGGTTAGATTAGTGCGCACACCCGCTGGGCAGCATAAGCCTTCAACTAATGGGGTAAAGCAGGAGGAAACCCCTCCTTGCTTTCCCCTGGAATAGAATCTCCAAGAATGTACTGGCACCAAGAGAAATCACTAAATGTGTTGATGTATAACTGCTTAAGAATCTCATTCCAGCCACAAACATCTCCCTTCCCTTGTTCTTGTACCAAGAGAAATCACTAAAACATGTTGATGTATAACTGCTTAAGAATCTCATTCCAGCCACAAACATCTCCCTTCCCTGTGCCAGGGGGATTTAGTGGGGAGACTGAACTCCTGCTATATATTCTTAACAAAGCAAAGTGAGGTGGCCTATGTTTGGGTAATAGACACACTTGATACCTTGTCCTCTATTACCTTCATTGTCTTCTTTTCTAAATTTCCTACAACTCAACATTTACTTTAGTTCCCAAATAAAATACCTGTGTTTGAACCATCACTTCATAGTTTAATTCTTAAAGAGAGCAAGATATCATTTAGTTAAAAATTTCTATACAGTTCCTAACTTCACAGAGTTTGTAGGATTTGCGATGTTTCTGAAAAAAAAATTGTAAAGTAAGTTATCTTATTTCATGTGGACCTGATGTTTTAATGGCAATGATAGAGAATCATCAAGTATTTACTTAATTTAGTTGTAAATGCTACAAGAAGAAAAAAAGATGGCACACATGTAGTCTGTTGAAATGCAAAAGACTGATTTTATACCTCATTGACTGATAAAAATCTCATATCATAATTCAGGTTTGGATCCAACATTATAAGCAGTGATTCTTTACATCTCCAAGGCTTTCTCTGATAGTAGGCTAAAGTAACACCCATTTATTCAATCATTTACCTGACAAATAAAACATTATTAAGAATCTAATATATGTCAGAAACTACAGTAAAAATGATGTTTACAGATATCATGAAGTATTGAGTCAAGTGGAACATAACATCGTCAGTCAGAAAATGAATTGTTGATCTAAATACAAGAGAGTGATAGAAGATAAAAAATTCCAGAAAGGTGGGGGAATAGAAAGTTTCATTTCTTAAGGAATTGGTTCCCAAGACAGAAAAGGAAGAATATATCAGAAATCAAAGGAAGATTCTTTTCTCAATTTTCATTAATACACTTGAACAGGAAAGGCTCATAGAGAAAGAAGGAATCTATAAAAATGAATTTGAGAACATTTCAATTTTTTCAGTTCATTATTTGTTATCTGTTTCATTTATATAGTTCCTTTCCATTACCTGGATGGAATTAGGAAGTATTCACTGCAGACATAGAATCAGGGGCTATAAGTTGTTCAGTGATGGATTAAAAACACTATTTCCTAGTCCTTTGCATATGGTCTTGTTTAACTCTTAAGCCTCAGCATTCCAATATTGCTTCTACATTAGTGAATGTCAGGTCAACTTAAGCAGAGTCTCATGAATTGCAAGAAAGAGTTAAGTCTCCTTTGGGGGCTGAGTTACAATAGATTCTGATAACTGCTTCACTGAATCATTTAACTCTATTGAAAGAGAGGTGGTCATGTATGAGAAATGTCTTGTAGACAGCAGGATAATTTCACACAGGCTTTTATTGGTGCTTTGTTTTGCATGAAATGTCATCCCCTGGGTTATGCCAGCATCAACAATGAAGCCATTTTATTTTATTGTTTTCTTCGTGACTTCTACTGGCGTTCTCCATCTCTTCCATGTCTATCATTATAATGCCCAGATATACAAGAGACATCGTTGGTTCCCTGTCACATCCTCTCAGGTACCTGAAACTTCTGTGTCTAATTGTAACACATTTAACATAGTTGCAATGACATTACTAATTGATGAAATTATTGTTTAAAATGTTTCTCCATGGCTAAACTTTGTTCAGATTCATAAGCACAAAGCAATGTTTGACATTTTCACAATGTCCAATTTTCAGAAAAGTGTTTTGTAAAACAAACAAAAAACCTTTTTAAATGAAGAGTGAAATATTCAGGAACTCCTTTTGAGATTAAGCATAAGTATTTTAAAAATCTTCTTCTCTTTTCCCACTCAGGAATTTTCATTTATTCAATTAGGTGAGGCTCATAATTTGCATTTTGCTGATGGTTTGGTTATCATATCCATAATCTGTGTAATGCAGGGCTCCATGATCTTAGGTTATAGCATGACCAGTTGAAGAATTTCTTGATAAAGTTCTATATTTGTATTTATATCCTGTGGCCTTTTCAGTGTATTTGTGGTAGTGTATGTAGTGGTTAGTGGTTTTTCTCTATTGTCATATAATAAACAGAACTTTGTATAAGGTTGCTATTTGTATGGTCTATGCAAGCCAGGAACAGAATCAAGTAGCCTGAGAGACCATGAAACTCCCTAAAAATTTCATGCTGTACTTTATATATCTACAGCGCACATCAAATTTCTTCCTTTGCATCAGTTTCTGTTGCTACAGGTTTCTGTTGCTACAGGTGTCCAACATTATCTTCTTCCTAGGATTTCATAAAACTGATTAGTCCCTGGATTTGGGAGCATACCTTCAAAGGACCTGAGGTCTGCATGTTGATCAGTCTCCACAGACTAAAGGGCAAACACTGTATGTCAGCTCATATCTAAGAACACATGCAATGCTATATCACCTACAAACATTAATAACTCTTTTGCCTATGGTCACTGCTCTTACTATAATTCTCTATCACTATACTGATAATATCCAGTTTTAGAGAAATATGTACCCAACGTAACTGCTTATCACAATTACTGCGAGGTAATTGACACTCCAGTAGCTGCTTGGAATTGAGTTATTCCAAGCAGCTACTGCTGCCAGCTTAGAAAGAGTAGCTATCTTTTGCCACCAGCTTAGAAAGAATATCTATCTTTAGCATTCTAGGAATAAAAGCAGTGGTTTTGTTGAGTAGTTGCTAAATAGAAAGTAAAAATTCATGTATAGAACAACATTGCATTTTCAGGGGGCCCTGTTCTCAATCTCAGGAGGTGAAGTTAAACTCAGTTCTAGCCTTTCAATCAGAGCCTTTCTGTTGCATCCTTACTAGAGGGTCCCTTTGATTGTCTGGACTGCAAATATGTGCCTGCTCCAGAAAATGGGGAATTACTGAGCATAATTTCTCATGATTATCTTCAATTCTTTTAGTTCAACTTGATTTGGAATTCTATACTCAGCTCCTTCTCTACATAATGGCTGGGGCTATGTCACTGATGTCTGTACCAGTTAGTGTTCACTAGAAGAACAGAAAATGTAAAATATAAATCAAGGTAGACTGGCAATGGTTCCCTGAATAGTTGAGTGTGGAAGAATGTGGAAGGGTTGTCTGTATGTTGTAGAGCTAGAGGATCTGATCAGAGGGGAATATTTGGAGCTCACAGTAGAGTCCTGTGTGTCTGTATCAGGAAGCTAAAGGCTCTGTGCTGAAAGTCTCAAGAGCCTATGCTGGAAGCTGAAAAGTCTGTGCCAGAACCTTAGAGATGGACATCCAAAGAAGATAGAGAAGACCAGAGTTCTTCTGCAAAAGCAGAAGTGAGACTTTCTGCTTGCTCCTTTTTATATTACACCCAGCTTGTAAGCCCACTGGCTGGTGTCATTCACACTCAGCAAGAGTTTCCCTCTTCAGTAAGTCCATCATCCTGACATACACAGAACTGTGCTAAACCAATCAGATAGGTGTTTCTAATTTAATGCCATAGTTAGTAATCAAATGTCAGACTTTCTTTATCATCAGCTGAATCTCCTGACCTATACAAAATGAGTTTCTTTCAATTTCCAAGTGTTCAATTTTAGAGACAAAGACAAAATGTAAATGGGACAGACTCTAGCAAGTGTCATATTTAGCAAATGTTATGGTTTATGTTCAGATGCCCCCCTAAGCCTCATGCAATCATGGAGGTGGCTGAATCTAGCATTTGTGGTTGGTTTGTTGTCTAGAGCTGTGATTGGTGGTGTGAGTGCTGCACCCACCCAGGGGTGAGGAGCCGGCATACACTGTAAGTCAGGGAAGGAAGCATGTTTTCCCCCCTTTTTCTCTTTTTGCTCTCGTCTGTTGTGGCTGACATGAACGGTTGCCCCTCAGCCATACCACTCTGCCTTGGAGCCAGCTCAGTATGGACTGAAACCTCCAAAAAAAAAAAAAAAACTAAGCTAAATAAAACTTTATCTGATTCACTTTTGGTGTCAGGTATTTTGTCTCAACAATGAGAGAAAAGTAACCAAGACAGCAAATATATAATTAAGGGAAAATGTGTTTAGCAATTTTTCCTCAAGGTTCTAATTTGTCTCTTGGTGTCACAGTACATTCTTGAAAATCACATAATAGAAAAGGCCAGCAAGGTCTCAAACTCCCTTGAAAATGTCACGAATAATCTATATTTGAAAAATGTTAAAGTATTTGTGCCAAAATTCTTTTGATGTTAAAAAAAATAAGTTCAGTGAAGTTTCAAAAGAAAGAAAGAAAGAAAGAAAGAAAGAAAGAAAGAAAGAAAGAAAGAAAAAGAAAATCACAGATTTCCCAGCACATTGAAAGAACTGAAGACACTGCTGCCTGTTAGGAGCTTTGTCAGCATCAAATCTATCTTGTGAAGAATTTACCAACACTTTGGGCTTAGAATTGAAACTTTTCCCCCTCATACACCTTTAACTTCAAGTAAGTGCTCTTCTGTGTTACTTCAAGTAATTCCTCTAGTTTTATTGTTCTGATTTCTGAGTTCCCATCCATGAGTATACAGACATCCTTCACTTTATGATTGAATTCTGTCCCTGTCATGGAGTCATTAAAGGAAGAGATTTCTCAATGAGGAATTGTACTTAGTGTGTACATTACAATATTCAGAATAAAGAAATGGGCAGAGGAAATTCCAACTTGATGACTTTGCTGTTATTTGCTTGAATCTTACAGGCAGCACTGGAATGTATAACAGAACATGAAGCTACCATATTATACAGTACAGTCAGAATAGAGAAGTAGAAGAAGCCACTGTAAGGCAGCACTGTTGTGCACATTCCTAGCCATAAATTCAAATGAAAGTAGTAAGTTGGACCAGCATACCTTGACCTTAAGTTTGAATATTTCTTAACAAGTAGGTCATTAAATAGGGAATATCTGTATCATATTGACTACTCACAAGTCTTTAGTGAGCTGGATTATCCATTAGTTTTCTTTTCCCCTCTGATATGCTCCCTCAGTTTTTTGGACACTCATAATTTCCCCATCTGCTTTAGTTCATCTATATACTCACTCTTTACTTCAGCTAGGGTCAGCTGACCTCTGAATGTGACTCCCAGAGCTCAAATGTGTAACCTTGACTCCCTGATAGCGTTATATGAATAAGCAAACAGTCTCTTGCCCAATACAGTTCACCTTCTTTGAAAAAGTTAAAACAGCAGATATGACCAGGCAAGGTGGCTCATGCCTATAATCCCAGCAACGTGGAGGCTGAGGCAGGAGGATCACCATAAGTTTGAGAACAGCCTGGGCTACATAGTTAGTTCAAGGCCAGCCTGTAATACACAGTGAGACATGCAACACACACACACACACACACACACACACACACACACACTCTCTCTCTCTATCTCAAAAATCAAAAAACAAAAACAAACAAATGAAAACATAAGCATAAGGACAGTAGCAGCAACTATGCTTGATATCTATAGAGTCCTTGTTAACCAGCATTCTTGCCACTATAAAGTTTCTGAATGTGTTTTTCAGTTAAATATTGCTTAGCTGAGATCCCTAAGTGTCCTCATTTAATAAAAGGCAGTTTGTAATGTGGAAGAATAAAAAGCCTTGCTTTGGATGTGCTAACATAGAGATCATTACATCTCATATAGATGCTAAACGTATTTATTGCACTGAATAACACAGCAAGTAAGTTAAAGCCATTGGGAAACTCTAGAGCTTATCTCAGTGTTTCTCTGCAAGTCATTTCTTCACTTATCTATGAGAGTTGGGGAGTTGGGGGTTGATATCCCTATTTCATCACCCTCCCTTTGTACAAGCAAAGGATGTCTACCTTTGTCCAGTACAGTTGCCTCGTGATTTTGGGATTCATGCAAAGACAGTTGCTTCTTGAGGGAAAGGAAGGGGTCGTATTGACCTCTGTGGCCACCGTACCTAGCAGCAGGCCTGGGTTGTAGCAGGTGCCTCAGGTACTCACTGACTGAGAGAAAAACCAGAAGTGAAATACAAACTTAAGCCATGGAGGAGCTCTTCAAATCACACCCTCTCCATTCAAATATTCATGAACTGATGAGGCAGAGAAATTGTTCTTCTCCATTACAGTATCGGTCCCTGTTACCTCTTCCACACATGTAAGCAGCAAGCACTTACTGTCAGTTTGGGACCTAGGGAAGTCATTCATTTCCACTTGAACCAGCTGTTTCAAATAACTTATGTGTGTCGCGTTTACCAAAGGAAAATTATACCTTTTTTTTTCTTTGATTCGCTAAGGGATTTTTAGTTGGAAAACATTTACCTGAATCTTTCAGCTGCTGTGATAGATTTTGCAATAAGCTCCTCGTTATGAAAGAAGAAACCCTGAAAATTCCTAACCTTTTCAAAGTTTCTTGTGGTGCAAGGGTAAGGGGAGCAGGAAGGAGTGTGGAAGAGAGCAGAGTGTGGTCCTGGATTTGGGATTCACTGACTCACCGACTGAGACCACTTTCAAGCACCTAAAACTCAGCCTCCAGAGGGCCAAGCAAAAAAGGCAAAGTAGCAGAATAAGGTTTGAATCTGGGTTTCAGCTTTTTAAGTTATTGAAATATTCTATTTATAATTCCACAGAAGAGGAACAAGATCCAACATTGTACAGTAAATAATATAATGCTTTGGATACCCCCAAGAGATTCCCTGAAATTGTAGTTACTATTATAATCATTCAGAAAAATAAATGCAGAATTGGGAATATAACTCAGCTGCACACGTGCCTACCAGGTAAGAGCAAGGTCTTGAATTTTATTCCCAGTACCAAGAAATAAAAGAAAGAAAAAAATGCAAGAATATATCTTATACATCACAAAGAATATCATGAGAATAGCAATCTGGAGCACATCCAATACTTTTCCAATAGAGGTGACATTTGTACAAAGTAAGTCAGTAATAGTCCACATCCCACATTTTCCTGATAAGTTTAACTTGTAACAAATAGCTACAAGTTGTAATTAAAAATTTACATTTATAGAGGGCAGGTCATGATCTAGGGTCCCTAAACCATCCTAGCACAAAGTGGACTTTCAATCATAAAGCACAAAGGCTAAGTGTAGACTGTAATAAGGATAAACAATAGTGCATTTATTCAGTACCAACTGAGTAGATGGAGAATTTTAGGTGCCACATAGGATAAAAATTAATAAGGGCCCTGTCTATACACTGCAGTACAATTTAGTACTCAGATAATATAGGAGAATGAGTCATCTAATAACCAAAATATCAGATTTGGGGAGATCTGAAGTTTGATATTGAATATATTTGGAAATATGGAATGATATGATGCATGAAATTACTTTGGATTCCAAGAAACTATCAAAATATGTTTGATTCAGACAGTAGCTCAATCAGATGGAAGAAGCTGAGAGGTTATTAAAATAGTTTGCTAGTTTTTCCAGCTCTAACTTGCAGAACACAAAGCAAGAGTAGCAGGACTCTGATATTTACATCTTTACCTTGACTGGAGTCATTCTACCTTTAAATGGATTCTGTATTAAAAAATAAATGGTGTTTGTGGGAAGGGCCGCTGAGCAACTTTTCACCTTAACATGGCAGCTAAAACACCAGGTTGAATTTTGAAGTTCTGAAGCAATTACATGTTAGCTTTTGGTGAATAATTACAGAGTGAAAAAGAAGAAAATATCATTCATAAAATGATGATATGGAAACCAACAAGGCTTACCGAGATTAAAAAAATGCAAAAGGAATAGCAGCAAGCTAAAGTATTTCAAAGAATAAAATTTGAGCAAATTGAATGTTTAGGATGTAATTGGCTTTTATGAGCAATTCATAAATCAAACAGCACTTTAGCAACAAAACAGAAGGCCAAACAGCTGAGCAGAGGGCAGGTGGTTTGATTAGGGAGAAAATGTCGAGGGAAACAGAAACAAGAAGCAGAACCAGACAGGCTGTTTCTAAGTTACTTTCCTTATAGAGGTAAGTGGAAGGGACTTTCCTCTGATGTCAGCTTATATTGACTGTGATCATTTAGGTTGATCACACCAAATTTTTTGACACCTGGGAAACTGGTGCTCTAAATGTAGTATGAATGTGTGACTAGTGATGCATTCTACAGTGGCTCCACTCTGGTCAGTTCTGGATGGTGGGGACTAGTGCAGGGGTACAGACATAAACAATGACTTTTCATTCATTTTATTTTACAAGAAGAATGACAAATCTGGATATGGAATAAAATGAAGATAATTACATCATGAAGAACAATTGACTTCATAAGCCACATTTAAGTATCTTAGATTCACTAAATACCAAGAATTAACTCAACAAACGTGTCCACTGACTTCTTCCCAGTGGGACAAATCAGAATTAGCTTCTAATTAAGTAGCTGTGGATGAGGCAAGGAAAGTCATATCTCAAAACAGTCATCTAGGCTTTCTGCTGGCAGCCAGTTGGCAGAGTCTCTCATTTACCCCAGCATCCTGAGTTGTCTACCTGGATTTTGTCTGATTTGAACCTGGGAGTGACTAGCCAGAAAAGATTAAAGGAAGACAGAATGAGTATAATATCAACCATGCTTTCCTTACAAAAGTGTTTTCCTTATTGAGTTTTAATGATGGAAAATGTGAATTCTAACCCCGTAGACCCCAGGTCTGCTCAATTTTAATCATTACACTGAAGGAAAGGTTTTCTCATTTTTTTTTCATGAAAATCTTCCCCTTCTTAATATTCAAGCCTTATTAAATCAGGTCAAGACAATAAATGTTCTTGTAAAGGAAACTTAAGTAAATATTAAGTGCAAAGTTATCATTTGAGTTGTCGAAGTAACTGTCTTACATGACCTAACTATGTTAATTAAGGAAGCTGAAAATGGAACAGGAATTGTCTGATCTGTCTTCTAGGTTAGAATCTGAATTTTATGTGCCAAGACAATTTCCTACTTCTGTATGTTTTAGGCCTACTGAATGTCAAGTGGTTAGTAAACATATATGCCAAGAATTTCCAGTAATGATGGTTTGTCTTGTGTTTTCTCCACTTTGCTTTGGTACAAAAGAGATATACTTTAAATAAAAACTACAATTCATATTTTTATCTGTTTTGGGACAAATAATCTACAGCATACTACTTGTTCCTATGCTTGGCAATGGTAGTGATCTGTAGATTGTCCCAGTCAGCCACGTGCTCAGGAAGATAAACACTTCGTGCTCTGTAATGAGCCCTGGTGATAATCTATGGTGTTCTATAGATCAAGAGTAATCAATACATTTTTTGGCTTATGCTATTACTTGCCTTATGATTTGTTTCTTACAACAGACTTGAGAGGTAACACCATTAGACTTCAAGGAGCACTGTTACTGATTTTATGAATTGTATTTGAGTTGTCCAAGGTTCTATCTATTTCTTCTTTTTATTCATCTTCTTCTCTTTCTTCTACTTCTCCTCCTCTTTCTTATGCTTTTTCATCTTTCCCTCTTCTTTCTCTTCTTCCTTTCTCTTTTTTCTCCTCCTTCCTTTTGTTTTTCTTCTTCTGTTTCTCTCCCTTTCTTTCTCTCTCCCCCTTCTTTCTCTCACACATGTACACACACACATACCAAGTATGAACCATGGTTTTCTTCCAGCCAAAGTAATGCCAAGATTCATCATCTGTCTAATCACAGCCTAACTAAACAGACAAATCATTCATATTTTCAACTTTAAAAGTTTTGTAACAAATATCATGATGATTTTTTTTACTAATTTGACATTTTCAGAGAAATATGTCTTCATTTGCAGATCTCTGTCAAATAGGATGCACTTGAAATTCCAAGGTTACAGAATTTCCACATATTGTCTATAAAGTTTTTGTCATATGCTGTGCTGTGGTTGTTACCTGAGTAACTACCAGAAGAGGAGGTGATTTCACAGAAGACAAATGAACAGGTTACCATTCTTTTCTAGTGACCACAGAGGATCATATTTAAGAAGAGACCATGTGATGATGTTTCAAGAAACACAGTTGCCACTGAAAATGAATTTGGATGAGCTTATAATTGACTTCAAGTGACTCTAATTTGTCTTTGGTGCATATGTGTAACCTGGTGAGGACTAAGAATCTGGTATTTTTCAATTGGCTTTGTTAACTCTAGGACCAGTAATACCCCAACCTAATTAAAGGCCCTTTCATTTCCATCATTTTCATTACATTAGGTTGCCCAGCAAAGACAAATGTAAACTGAACAGGGCAAATCCCATCTGAAGATGAACAAAACTGCCTATTGATTTAAAATATCATTGTTTTTCATGGAATAGCTTGACATTCATTTCCTGGGGCTTACCAGGAGTGACTGTTTATCAGGAAAATGGAAGTGAAGTAAATAAACAGCATCAGTGTTTACTTGACCTGAGACTTTCATGGCAAAAGCTAAGACCAAAAGGCAAAGTTTAGATACCTTGTCCCCAAACATAAAGACAAATGTTTGGAGTATCACAGATATTTCACATATATTTTATAAGACTTCAGGGTATTGTACAAAGGATTGTTCTATAGTCACACACACATACACACACAAAACTATAATAGGATTCTAAAATACCGGAGGTACACTTCACTTTCTGAATATATCCAAGTAAGTCAACATCTAAAATATTGAAATTATTCCTCTGAAAGTTTAAATCACAATCTTTTTTATTAGCCTTTTTCTCCTGGCACTTTTCAGATCAAGCAAATTCCTAATTTAGAGAATCAGTTTAAATTTCATTTAACATAGAGATTCTTTTAGCAAGTAAAGCCTGGACTTCCACAGAGGCCAAGAAAATCTCCAATTATAAAGGAGAAAATTTTTCATCAGTCTAAATTCTAGCTTTGTTCTTATCTTGACCTATATTCTAGAGACAAATAAATGTGGATTGTGGACACATATATAGGAGAAGGAATATTAAAACTGTACAAAAATATCTTCCAAACTTTAAGCATATGAGGTACTAAATAAATTTTACTTATTGTCATTATTGTCAACATTTAGTAATTTCATTGACAGAAGACTTAAGGCAGCAGCTTAGAAGTCATTAGTAGTCTCACAAAATGGTACCTGACACAACAACTTTGAGTGTTTTCTTTATTCCATGTGAACTTTGAATCAATAAGGCTATAAATCAAGGGCAGAATGACTTTAGATCATCTGGAGCATATAATCATATTAAACAAGACATGATACTCCCCTGTGGACAACTATAAAACAACAGTAATGCATGTAATTATTCAGGCTGACCAAGATTTGATAATACTCTCTTTAGGTTTACAAAGGGAAGTCCCTTTAAAGTACTAAGACAAACTACCAGTTCCTGACTTCCTCCAGACAAAATATCCAAACATCTGAATTTCTGTAATTCAGACTTATGCTTTCTTGAGCCAGGTGACTGTCACTTAGACTATTCTTTCAGTTGGTATCGTGAAAGTAGTCAGTACCAAAATAGAATGACTTGTGCCAAACCAAAATAAATGGAACCAAGAGAACATGAAGGGAGAGGTAGTAATAACTATCACAAAGACTGCCCAGCTACCATCTCTTAGTGAAGGTCACTTCTATGAAGTAACTTTCCAGTAATGACTTTTCATAACTGAAACTTTGCAGGTAGACTTGGTGAACCACAATTTAGCACCTAAAGGGAAGTTTGTCAAGACATCGTCTAGTGGTGATTAGTAGTTAGGTTCTTATTAGTAAGAGCTAGCACCATCAATCTTTTAAGTCATGTTTAAAATGAATTTCTGTGACCACTGATTTTTGCTTCAAAATAGTTAATGTCAATCATTTGACGTTTAAAACTCTCCTTGCCCAAATACCCTTAGATCTGCTTATGATCTTTCATAGCATGCACTTCCTAGATTATAATCCCTTGTTCATTCTTTAATATACCCTTCCTTGGAGAGTGTCCAAGGAAGTTTAGTTTCACAGGCTATTATACCGGTAAAATAGCAGGTTGCACTGATTTTCTTGTATTGATCTCTTCAGTAAGAAAGGTTAGACACATGGTCTATGGCCACAATTAGCAAAGACTCCAAACAGGAGGTGTCATTCAGCAGTGCCCTCTAGCTCATGTAGGTCCCATAGTGGTCAAAACAAAATAAAACAAAACAAAACAAAACAAAACCTTTCCAGGCATAATAAGTGTACTCTTAAGGCTATAATCTGCAGGGAAATTGAACATTGACTTACCTTCCTTCTGAATACACAGCAACAGTGTTTCAGCATGGTTATGGAGCTCTTCAGCTGTTTAAGGAAGTAGCACCCTGCAGCCTTTAGCTGACTGAAAAGATCTCTCCAAAGTGAGCTATCCTTGGCTTGGTTACTGAGGTTGCTTATTGGCAGGAGTACCAATGTGCCATTTTATAACCTGCAAACAGGTATCTTGATAGTAAGTGGTCATTTAATTATAAACTATAAATGAGACTTTTCCCTAACTTTCTTTGCAGCCATGAGCGATATCAGATTGTGGGCAGATCAGGTTCCCAGAGCACGGTTATTATGTAGGATCAAATCATCCTAATCTCCTCTCTTGCAAGCCAGGTAAAACAATCACTAAGATGTCCTGTGTACCTGGACTCAAGCCATAGGCCAAAGAGAAAAGTCCATACAGGCTTTGAAGGAGAAAAATCACCTGATAATTTCTAATTGTCCATGTTGTTGGGTGCAGGACCCTACAGAGCAGAATTAAGATCAGTACTAAAGGATGATCTTGTTTGCTGTTTGTAATCATGTTGACAAAAGCCTTATTCAACATAACGTGAAACAAACTGTACTGATTTATTTTCAGCCTGGTTTGGTTAGATGAGTCAGAGTAGCTTACAGAATATCATGCATGGGAAAATTTCCTAGGAGCCAAGATAATACAGACATATGAAATATATATGTTGGCAGTTCTCCCTGTATTCTTCACATTTCTGCATGTCTTACAAGGTAGGGCATTGAATCCTTTGGCATCTTCCTGTAGATGTTTGTAGAGTAAATACTGTTGGATAACAGAGATAATGTCTCTGTCCAGAGGAAAGTGTAGGATTGTCTATTGTGAAATATAACAAAGACATTATCTGCAGTCTGAACAAAGATCTGGCAGTGTAAAAAAAAAATCTCAAAATTTTAGTTCTCTAAGCTGGGGTTGCACTCCTGTGATCACAGTGTGGGTATAGGGAGGACATAGGCTTTGTGTTTTGACCATGTAACTTAGGGCCTTGAGGGCTTCCACAAATGACAATACTCTAGAGGTCATCACAACTGTCACTAATAAAATCCTTTGTCTCAGACGCAGAAACCACATTTTTTCTGCCATTCTTAAAATGCAGCAACATTTCATTTGTAAGTAGAATAAATGTTTAGTTTGTAAGTAGAATAAAATCTTGGACTTTTCAGATTTTTTTTTTTGACAGAGGGTGGAAAGGGTGAGTAACTTTTCTTGCTTTTTGTATTTCATTTGCATTTTGATTTTTGTTATAGCTCATGTATTTGGACACACCATAAAACAGTACTTTCTTAATATTCATTCTTAAATGTCAAAACTATCTCACCTAGGTATAATATTTTCCCTTTTCACTGAGAATAGCATTAATATATTGTGATTATTTTTATTAATATTAAATAAATTAGGTCAATATCTTGCATTAGATTTATAAGCAAACATGTCATAGCCATAAATCTCCAAAAAATATCTCTGTTTATAAAACATATATTTGTAAAAATATATTAGGCTTATCCTGAAGCTACAAATAACTAAAATTCTAGTGGCATGGTTCATAAAGTTTATTTCTTACACAAATTCTGCTGACAACTCCCCAGGGCAGATTCTTTATACTATTCAGGGTTGCTGAGTCTTGGCTCCCCACATATATGTTCCACACTTGCCTTAAAAGGGGAACATTATAGAAATATTGCACAAGGCTTTTTCCTACCTCACCCTGAAAATGACATGTGACAATGCCTCTCATATTTCATCCACCAGAATTGACCATGTTATCTGTGGTAGATTGATAACTGATAATCAGCTTGTAATACCGGCTGAACTGAATCAGCATGGTGTGGGCCATGGATGGGTCACCCGAGGATTGTTGCCGTGATTAAAAGGAGAACTGAAGAGGAAGAGTTGAGTGTTGTTGGTTCTCCTGTTGCCTTGAGTTCTCCTGCAGGAGCTTGTGGAGCTTTTTTCCTGATATAAACTTGACTGTTCTCACTATCCAAAGAGCTGGGGACCTGGATGTTGCTGAGAATGGCTGTGCTCACTTTGGGGAGCTCTGGTATTTACTGCTTCCTGGTGTTGGAGGTGAAGATAGTGTGCTGTTCAATCTCCAGGAGAAGCTGTCACCCTGGCTTGTTGATAAGAACTTAGCTGTTCTCATCATTGGAGGCACTTGGGATCTCATTGTTGTGGGGGATGGCTGAGGTACGTTTCAGGGGAGCCCTAGTCCTTACTTCAAGCTTCACTTGCTGGCTCCAGTGCAGAACCCTCATCCTAGTGGCACAGATTCTTAACAGACTTTCTGGCTTCCGCAGCTGACTTTTGGGCCTTCCCAGTGCAGATCCATGAAACAGAATTGCATGAGTGGTTGATGTGGTTTGTAGGTCTTCAGCTGGACTAATGGAGGATATTTCTGTGGGATTCAGACCCTCATCTGGATCCCTTGGGTCTTAGTGTGTGGACAAATTTCCTGCATTTTTTTGTATTTAACTCTCTGAGTGACTATTATGATCCTATAAATTATGTGTCCTGTATTGTATTCTTTTCCTTGCAAACCCTAACTAGTACATGATCCCTCTGAATTGCATGGGGAATGATAAATCTAATCTTCCATATATGTAAAGGAGTCAGCACTGGACTTGTTCTAATTGGGATTTAAATGTCTCCCAAATGCTCATGCGCTGAAGGCTTGGTCACCTAAGGTAGCAGTGTTCAGAGGTGGAGACTTTGGAAGGTGCAGGATCACAAAAGCTCTGACCCCATAAGTGTGTAATACAACAATGAAGTCATAACTTCATGGGTTGTAGAGAGGTAGTGGAACTTTCAGAAGTGGAGTCCAATTAAAAGAAGTAGGGTATTGGGTTAGGAGGACATAGTCTTGAAAAGTATATTTTGTCCCTGGCCCCCAACTCCTCTCTTCCTCTGTGCTTCTTGGCTACCGTTAGGTGAGCATCTTTTATTCTCAGCATGCTTCCCACCTAGATAGTGTCTCACCATCAGCCCAGATGGGTGATATCTCAGTGACCACAGGATGACATCTCTGGCCCTGTAAACGAAAATATCGTTCATCTTTTCATTTGGCTTTGTCAGATATTTTGTCACAATGACAGAAAGTTAACATGGTATATAATCTTGTATAAAAATTAGAAAACAGTATTATATTTGTATTTTATCCAAAGAAAGTCAGGATTGGATTATTATTGTCAATATCTAACTGTGATAGTAAGCACCAATGACCACAAAACACCTCAGCTAGAATGGTTATTTGGTTGTTTCTGAGGTGGCTTAGCAGGAGAAATTGTGAAAGAAAAGTACTCTTAGCATCTTTCTATGAAATAATGTAACAAACAGCACTAAATCCCAGCCTCAGGATATTGGAATAGCTGGTTCAGAGACAGTGCCAAATAGATTTCAGATATATTACCTTTAATCATCACAAACCCTACAAGGTATGTTTTATTTCAAGTCCTCTTTTGAAATGTGAAAAATGTAATTAAGGAGAGAGAAATAATTTGTCTACAGATGAAGTCGGGGCATTGAGGATTCCATGTGTTTTGGCTTTTGAAACCATAGTATTTATCACTTTGGTTTATTAGCATTTAATATTCACATAATATGAAGGTATAAATTTGGTAGATATTATCAAATTGTTAATATTTCTTAGAATGGTACAAAGAGAATTTTTATGGAATATATATATATATATATATACACACACACACACATATGTAATTATAATTATAATGAAATCTGTTCCCAAGTTTATAGAAAGATACAGGATTTTCAAAGCAAAGACTATGAGGGTATTTTTGTGAGCAGTTTTGCTTTATTGTGGTCCATGATTTTCATCAGGAAAACTGATGAGATATTTTAGGGTCTTGGTTATTTGGGTGATATTTGCTTCACTTCTGGGGCACACAGGATCCCTACTAGCATGTTGAGACCATTCTTTCAGAAAATAATTGATTCAGGGTGATTATGTGTTGGGTGGTATTTGTAAGTCAGGGAATTAAACTTGAAGCCATGTTTAAATTTTACTTATTTCAAAATGTAGGATAATATATGAAATCAGACAGTAGTTTTCAGCAAACAATGTATTATCGAAGCAATCTTACATGCATTATATTTGATTTATATCTAGCAGTAGGGGTAGAATATCCATTGTAGAGACAAAAACCTGTGGTAGAGGTCAAACCCCAATTAATCATATGATGTTATAGGCTTACTGTAGAGTGAAATAAGATATTTCTTACATGCTCAAGCATGTGTGACCCTTAGAAGATGCAACAGTGAAAGATGAGTCACTGATGAAACTAAGCAGAATGAAATAGAATCTGATTAAGGTTCCCTTAGGGTCACATTTCAATGCTCTGGTTCTCACCTCATTCGATTCATTGTAAACACAATGAGAAATAACAATCCTAATTGGTTTGCCTCAGGGTTGTATTCATACATAACATTTCAAGACAACTAACCATATTCATGAACTTTTCCAGTTTCAGACTCAATATTTACTTCTGAGTATGTTGCTAATTAAGTTGCAACATACTTAGGAAGTAAAATAGTGCAGTCATTTTTGAGAAATTATATGTATGTTTCCTTCTCACTTAATCTAACTCTGTGAAATGTCTTCCATCTTCACCACTTCACAGATAGAAAAGCTTGAATTATTACTTTGGTTAAGTGGCCTCCCCACAATCACCCAGTTAGAACAGGCAAAAATTAAGAAAGCACTGGTTTGAAACTTTGCTACTCATGTACCTTTTGTAAATTATGCATACTTTCCATGTTTAAGATAATGTAGCTATTCAATAGGGACAATTTTTCTAATTAATTTTGTATTTATTTTCCACTCTGTGAGACTGCCAGTCTTGTAGAACTTTGTTAGGTAACAATTTTAATAGCACATTGTACTATTTTCTATGACAACACTCACATCTGTAGAGCCAGGTAAACTTTTCCAATTATATCTATTTTCTGGCACTTAAGTATGGTCAAGACATTATGGAAAAATGCTGAGAAAAATCAGCTCAAATTCATGGAATAATAATTACAGGTTTAGAAAGAAAATTCAATTCATAGTTCTACATAGATTCAAGGGAATTACCATTTAGATTCTGCACTGCCCTGACTTAGAAGATTTGTTTTGATATTAAGGGAGTGTTTCTTGTATCACCATCATCCCTTCAAGCTAGGGTGTTATTGCATCTCTGAAAAAAATTGCAAACTAATAAAATCTGAGGGAATTCTTCAGGTTTCTGGAGAGTTTAAATTCTACATGTGCAAAACTGTCATCTTTAAATAAGTCATGCGAAACTCTATTCCAATGATTTAGCCTTTCTTTGAAAATGGGAAATGGGAAATGTTATTTGGTAGTTAGAATAAAGTGGTTTGAATGGTGAGGAATAGATTAAACCTGCTTATAGCCTGTGAGCAGAGATAATATGAGATGATTTGGAAGTGGAAATAGTTATTTGTGATGGGCTTTGCTGTTAGCACACTCATGTGTGTGATTGTGTTAGAGAGCGAGGTGAAACCAGCCAGCATCCCTCCATTTCTGTAAATGAAGCATTGACTGGAGGTTACTTCTTGCTAGAACTTCCATTTGCCCTTGACCTGCATTCCCCAACCATGTTACAAGGTGCAAGGGTTAGAAACACATCTGTGAATACAAATCAGCAAACCATGTGGAAAGAGTACCCTGGAACAGACCTTAGCAGGGTGAGCCTGACTGAAAACCAATATTTTATACCAAAGATTGCTAAGGGCTACATGTAGCGGACAGCTCCAAAGGGGAATTTCCAAATATCTCTGTCCCCTTCTATCCTGATTGACTAAATTATTAGTTGTGTTTGAGTCTCACTTTATTCTCATTTTTAAAAAGAACAGCAGTAACAATAGTGTGTATTGCCTCCAGGGCTGAATTAGGTGGCACATGTAAAATGCTCAGAACCACACTTGATCCATAGTAAGTTCCTAGTAAGTTATTTGAAAAATCAGAACACACACATGTTCAAAAGACTACCAATGTTTAGTGCTTTTCTGTTCTTTTTGAATACAGAAGTAATACACTGATGTGAATTCTGAATAACATTGTCAAGTGTGTGTTAATGTCTTAACTGTGTGCCCAGCTCTGTCCTTCTACAGTTAAAGCCTTCAAGTGCCAAAACACCAAGATGAGACTCAGTTCCTTAGAAAAAAGTCTATCTTTCTCTTTCCTATAAAGCCTGTCAACTTTTCACACCTCAAGCGGCTTAAAATTTTACCATTTACAAAATATTCAGCATTTTTGATAACTCTTTACATCACAAGTCTACACTACGTTTTGTTCTGGGGAAAAAGCTCAGTCTGCAATTATACTTTAGTAATTCCTTCCACTTTTTAAAAAACTGCCTTTTGCATAAAATGCTTCCTGGAACTGATAAATATACTTGTCTGTGTATACTAGTTAATTACTTTCCAAAACCATCTGTTGCTTGTCAGGCAAACATGCTCCACATGTATTTTTTAAAGTAGCTTTTCTTTCGAGAAAATTCAGTTAATCTATTCTCTACAGAGAATAAAATGTATTCTTTCATTTGGTAGATACCTAGTATCTGTCAGGTATTTTCCCTCATAATTTTCTCTAATCCTTTTAGTAACCAAGTAGGGCAGATAATATGAAACTCATTTGACATATTAGGCACTAAAAGAATTATAGAAATAAAATAATTGTGACTTCATCAATTAATCTTGAATCCATGTCTGTAATACTGTAAATTTGGGGGAGATCAAATATTTTCTGATTCATTATTTGTATTGTAGGGATCAACTGGTGAAATACAGTTTTATGAAATGGTGGCAATTGTAATCCTTAGCACTCCTACTCTGATAACTACCTTGTACCTCCCCAATAACACTAAATTATAGAGCATCACTGTTCAGCAAAGGGCTCTAGATGTGATTGGTAAGCATGGAGACAAAATAAGCAGATGAGACAAAATTCTAAGATGTCTCCAAGATTCCCACCCCTGTTACTTAGGTCCTCACGTATTCCCTTCCCCTAAAGTGTAAGTGGGTCTTGTGAAGGTAGTCAGCCATTATGCATGATTTTGTTACATCACATACAGAAGGGATATTTCAGGTATAATCAGTTGCCATCTTCAGTTGAATTTGCATTAGTTAAAAAAAAGGATGTTATCCTGGGTGGGCCTGACTGTACCATATGAACCCTTAAAAGAAGTCTGAGAGATTTAAAGTGAAAGAAACTACTCCTGTTTATACTGAAGAAGAAAATGATGATGTTGTCAACAGAAAATAGATGAGTCCCATAGCATAGAGTGTCAGGTTCTAGGACTTGAGGTGGTTTGTGGCCAATAATCAACAACCAAATTGTGAATGTATTCTAATAAATGCAAGGAATTGAATTCCATCAATAGCTGTTCAGCTTGGAAGGTAATCCTGAGTCCCCAGTGAGAAGACAGTGCAAGGCAAACCCTTCATTTCAGCCTGGCAGGACCCAGCTTGGAGGATCGCAGAAACCTATACTTAACTCTTGACCCACAAAAACTGTGCAGTTATAACTATAGTTTTTAAACTGTTGCTTTGGTGGTAATTTACCTCACAATAACAACAATACTAGAAATTATAACTGTAGTTTTTAAACTGTTAGCACTGGTGATAATTTATCTCACAATAGTAACAATAAGAGATAACAAATACATTATGTTAAATGTCAAGTTACTGCCAGATGGCAAGCATCATAGGAATTCAGGAAAGTAAAAATAATTCAATGTGGGGAGTGGGATGGAAGTCTCTAAATGAAGATTCATACCAGTTTACTCATTTTTGTAATGTGTCACTTTTTTATTAATATGTGTTTTATTACAGCATGCTTGCAGTATGTAACGATTTCATTCATCATGGGGAGTTAGCAGGTGGACATAACACATCCCAATTCCTGTTTTGCCCCCTCCCCTCCTATCCTTTCCTGCTTCCTCCAGCTCTTAATTCCCTTCCCATTGGATTCCCCTTTTTGCAATCATTTTTCCCTTTCTTCTCTCACCAACTTCATCTCTTGTTCTTCCCATTTGGAAAACATATCCCTACTTTCTGTTAGCTATCTGTTGGGGGCCGCTCAGACTGCTTCAAATCTCTAAGGACACTTGAGGATGTGACCTTGCTTGCTAGCACAGGTGCCCAGTGGGATACCATCATGTAACCATGACTTAGCACAGGTAAACACACATGTGCTGGTGATGGCACTACAAAAAATTTAAATAGGAGACAACAACCTGCATAGGAATTATACAATAAAGACACAGACAACTCTTAGGCTCTTGATCTTACTCTGGCTCTTGTGCTCTTGTGCTTTAATCTGCCTGCAATGTTGCTGATGGCTTGTACATGTGCACTTTTTAACCTTGAAAACTCACCCTCAAAAATCTGCCTTGGGCCCCTTGAACAGGCTGACACTACCCTTTGGAGTACCAGTCTCCCATAAACGGGATAAAGTGAAGGCATTTGTAAAGAAATAGATACACTTTGAGACCATCATACTAAGTGAAATAAATCAGACACCTAAGAGTAAAATATCATATGGTTTCCCTTATATGAGAAACCCAAAATATAAACAGCAAGATAGGTCACAGTTTTTTTATTGGATTCCTCAGAAGCAGAATCTAAGAGAAAGATTCATGTATCCAAGACCCATTGTGGAAATATTTCAGGGTAATTCTGGAAGAAAAAAGGCAGAAGTCAAGCAAAAGGGCAATTTCAGACAAAATTCTATCAGGGGCTAAAACTGCATATGGGCCATTTATAGTCTAATTGTATCTCAAATACCAACTTAGAACAAGGTATGGGTCCTAACAATTGCATGTATGAGCAAAACCAAATTTTTGATTATTCAAGGAAAGACTTTAAAAGAGAGATGCGGATGATACAAGTAAAGGAAAATAGTTGCATGATAATTCCCCAGAAATTTGTAAAAGAATGGAAATGAGTCTGGGTGATGTATCAGCAATATACCATCATTGCAAACCACTGAAAATATTGAAATTAAGATTTTAATAACTGAATTACTGCTTATGAAGAAATGTAAATATAGTAAATTGATTTAAAAAGGTGTCTTAATTCTGTAACTACCATTTGTTAAAGGACTCCTATGTTCTAGACACAATTTTATTTAATACTTACCTCAACTTTCTGATATTAATGCTATTGATACTTTATAAATGAATAAGTTTGGATTCTGGAGACTAAATAGCTTGGCTAGTGAATTCTGTTTAAGATAAGGGGCTAAAACTGGAATACTTGAGGTCACTGTGTCCACATTTCACTCCTCTAGGCTGCTGCTGATTTTAGTGGATTTGAGTTAGAAGTTTAAAACTATTTGAAACTATTTTTTAATGTGCTTAGCATGTGTCAGTCCTCCAACTACTACAAACTTACTGTGTAGTTCAAGAGAATCTTTATCATCTTTTGGGGAAAGTGTATCGCGGCTTGTCTGTGTGCCACAATGAGAGATATTCCAGTACCCTGGCAGGTGTATGCTGATAATTGATCTTCCTCTCCCTTCATCCTGCTTTCTTTCTTTTTTACTTTTACTTTGTACATTGATTTCCTATTTAAGGAACTCATGTTGGTACCACATTATGGCCCAAAACATCATGATGTTAGTGGGTTACCAAAAAAAAAAAAAATCACTTAAATGTGAAACAAGATAAAGGCAATAATTTACAATCTTTAAAGCATGTATGAGCCAAGAACTCCCAGTCTTTTACAGAAAAAAGAATAAATGCAGAAATTCCTACAATATAAGCTCAAAGGTGGCAGTGGTCTGAGACTTCCATGAGTATTTCAGAAAAGAAAAAAAATGTTTCTATTTGAAAATGTTAACCATTTGATTAGACTTTGAAATGTGACTTAGACTCCATGCACTACAAAGACAGTATGAAAAAATCTCCTGAAACCAGAAGGAGCGTGTTTTCTGGTAATCTGGTGTCACAGTCAGGGTTTACAAGGGAAAATATTTAATACTGGACACATAATTTATAGGATTATTTTATAATATTCACCCTGAGTTAAACGCAAAAGAATGAAGGAGATCTTATCCACACAATAGAGACCCAAACAATCCAGCTGGGGGCCTGGATCCCATGGCATTGCCCCTAGCAAGTCCAGCTGGTGGCCCAGAGCCCACGACAGTGTCTCATGCAAGTCTGTATCAAGGACCTGCACTGGGAAGATACAAATGTGGTGGGAGATAGAAAATCTGCTCCAGTGGGGTGAAGCTACTCTGCCAGCAGCTTGAGGGATATGCACTGGGGTCAGAAAGTAAAGCTCATGGTAAGGACCAGAGATTCCCCCCAAAGACCTGCAGCCATTCTCAGTAACAGTGGGGACCCGAGCTGAGTTTATATCAAGAAAATCAGCACAAGCTTTTCCAAGAGAATCAACAGAGCCCCATCTTCCCCTCCAATTCTCCTTTTATGTTGTTGGCAACAATCTCCAGGTGGGCCTTCCACACCCAGCACTGGGCTGATTCAGTTCAGCTGGGTATTACAAATTGACCAGTAGTTAATCCACCACACCTGGTAATTCAAATCTGTTATAGCAAAGGAAAATGGAAGGTGTTTTTCAGGTAATTGTCTGGACTGCGGGCTGTAAATGTCAAATTAAGTTCCAGTTTACGTTTTTGCTCTAAGTTCACAGTTCCAATTTCTAAAGCCTAGTTGGATGGAAAAAATATCACATGTTGGACAGTGCTTAGATGCAGACTTTTCAGTGAAACTGTCCAGCCCTTTATGTAAAACTCAAAGGATATTTTGAGTCTGTTTATTTTACTGTTTCACTATGTATGAGAAAAGGGGATAATGTGAGACTAAGCTTCCCTAAAATATTGTCTTATGGCCAAGGAACACCTGCCGTGAGACTGTGCCTGCTTTTGATGTCTTTTTAATTTACTCACTAATTTGCAGTTGAGAAACAGAGCAAATAAAGTTGCATTAAGTCTGGACGCATGGTAATCCTCACCTCCCTTGTCAATGAGCGTCTTTTCCACTAAATAATTTTCTCATCTTCCTTCAAGGAGTGGGCTAAAAATGTTACTATTAAAATTTCACAAATAACCTAAAATACCACCACTGAGACAGTGTTTTTTCCCTCCTTGTTGATTTAGATGTCAAATTACTCACATTGTAACCATGTGAAATTAAGCATAGATAATAATAGGAAAAAACCATAAGCATTAGATGTAAACTTTGAAATTAAAGCTCATTATATTAAACCACAAAGCACCCCAAAAGTATAAATTTTTGCTTGCTTTCCAGGTTGCAATTAAATTTTCCTTTGTAATAAAGTTCGGACACTTACAACTACTACACACTCTATTCCTTTAAGTGATTATAGGTAGGGTGAGAATGTAATTAATTGTTTAAAGAAAGATTGTTGAGACAAGAAAAGGGGAATATTAATAAAATATCAGGGAAATCAGTATGAAGACAAACATTTACATGCTATCACCCAATTTATATAAAAATCCTAGTAAGCTAGAAAATCATTTATACATTCTAATTCAAGTTTAGCAATGTGTGTTCCTGCTAACTGCCAATTTCCTAGATCCTGGAAAAAATATGAGTACACCCCCCAAAATTATTTGAGGATACCCTAGATTTTCATCTTTGGTATAATACTCACTGTCCATGGAAAATTTTTGAAATTCTTGCTTGGAATTCAAGTGCAAAGATTATATGGTATTGCCCCCACAGGATGAATGAAAATAAGAAGGAAATGGGACCCCTGTCATCTCAGCATTCTGAGAGAATGAGGCAGGAGGGTCACAAGCTGGAATGACTTAGTGAGACCCCACTTTAAAATAAAAATAAATTAATGAAAAGGGCTGAGGATGTAGCTCTGTGCTAAGACACTGGATTCAATCCCTGCATCACAAGTGAAAGAGGAAGGAAGGAAGAAAAAGAGAAATAATATATAAGAAGGGAGAAGAGAAGAGAAGAGAAGAGAAGAGAAGAGAAGAGAAGAGAAAGGAGGAGTGTTTTTTTCTCATTCCTCATCTCGTATGCTACATTTAGTAAATATGTTGATTTTTTTTCCAAATGTAGAAGTAACTCATTTTCAAAGAAATTCTCTTTCAGTATCTCTCTCTCCCTCCTTCTCCCTTCCCCTTTCCCTTCTTCTCTCTATCTCAGTATTTAGAATCTCAAAAAGGAAGCATAAAAAATGGGAAGATATCTGTGAGTAAGCTAACTGTATTCAATTCAAACTTAACCACATACTAGCTGAGTGCCTGTGAACTGGGTATGGAGGCTGTCTGGACATTAACTTCTTTATCATCTCTGACATTTCCTATAACCTGAGCACACTGCCCAGTACTTTCTATGGGCCATCTCAGTCTAAGTATCAGAACAATCCTTTTCAGTAAGTATTGTTATTCTCACAGATGACAATATAGGTCGCTTATAACCTCTGTCCATTCTTTATATCATTTATACTTTATTTTTATTTATATTTACAACCAGTATAAAATTGCTAAAGGGCAGAAGTTATGTCTTTTTTGCTCTTCACAGATGTGGACAGCATTTGACGTTTAATAAATATTTGGTGAATGAAAGAATGAATAAATCCATACAAGAATATTGCTAAGGGTGATGTATATAATCAACACTGGAACTAGGAGTTAAAACTATATCATCTGAACCCACTGTCCAGATGTGTAATTAACACCTATAGACAGTCTTTCTGGTTCATAGTACCATCATGAACATGAAATGAAAAACATCCTCTACTAGATTGGCATATATAAATTCACTGCTTTTACTTCATCTCAAATCTGTGTCTGATAAGTGTACTCAGGAAACCAGCATTAGAAAACAGCCTCATTTCTTTACCCCATTCTCAAAGAACTGATTCACACTAAGGAGCTCTTCTGATGCTTTACCATGAATGACTGTCTCTTCCCTTGGCAGGAAATCTACTTGAAATATCATTAAGATCAGTTACTTGATGCATTTGTGGGATGCTATCCAGGAGATTCCACAAGGAACGACTTTGTCCAAGTCAGTCTTCACAATCTAAACTAAATTGTCAGTGCTTCTGGTTACAGTAAATACTTGGACTATGTTATCAATATGGACATTATTGATGAAAGCAACAATAGCATCTTCAAAGATGCACAACTGAATAATGATCTATAGAATTCATAACGTGGTGAAGGTGTAATTTGAACTATGCATGAAGGAGACTTTTTTGTAAGACTTGTAGCTGTTTAAAAATAAGCAGCACGAGGATATGATGAAATTGAAACTTTACTTTGTTGGTATAAATCATATTTAATGTAAATACTATGGAAAACTGTTCAGTGGTGCCTCAAAAAGATTAGCATAGAATTATTGGAAGATTCAGAAATTATTGCTAGGCATATGTCCAAAATTATATAAAAACGGGCTCAAACGATTGTGCTCTAATATGTGTTCTATTATTTATAATAGTGAAAATCTAGAAACAACCTAAATGCTTATCAATAAATGCATGGATGAATGAAACAAGTATATATATATATACACACATATATACATTGTTTGACTTTAAGTAGAATTACATTCGGATACATGCTACAGTGAGGGTCAACTTTGAAGGAATGTGGTAAATATAATAAGCCAGGTACCAAAGATTACCTTTTGCATGATTCTGCTGATATGAAATACATGGAGTAAGTAAGTTAATAGATAAAGGAAGTAGATTAAAATGGGCTAGGAGAGGAATAGAATGTTAATACTTATGATTCCTGGGTTTTTGTTTGAGGCGATGAAAACATTTCTGAATGAAACAATGGTGGTGGCTGTAGAGCATTGTGAATGTGATTAATCCTACTGAATTGTATACTTAAAAATGATTAAAATGAAGTAGGACATGTTGGCAATTCCATCACTCTATGAGGCTGAGGCACAAGGACTATAAGTTTAAGTCCAACCTGGGAAATTCAGTGATTTAACAAGACCCTGTCTTACAAATGAAAAATGAAAAATAAAAAATGAAAAATGGAGAAAAGCAGTGAGGTTATAGCTAAATGGTAGGGTGTCCCTGGACTCAGCCTAAAGTACTACAAAAGAAAGGTTAAAATGGCACATTTTATGTTACATATATTTTACCACAATAAAAAATAGGGAAAAAACAATGTAACTTTTCATTCTCTTTTGTGCAACATATAGTAACTCTCATAAAGTAATATAAAGTAAATTTTTTTGTAGGAAAAGAATAGGCCATTCTCTGAAAAATGGAACTCTGTATGAATCTGAAAGAGCACTGAACTATAGCAAAGGAAAGATATGACTATCCATGGGGGTGTTATAAGGGGCAAAACTTGACGGCAACAGTTTTACTCCTAAATTTAAAGATTTGCTGACCTCTCAAAAAACCTTTCTGGTGAATACTAAGTCTCGGCTATGACACAAAAAAATATCTCAGAACTAACATCACTGTAATGGTATTTCCCAGCACTCAAAAATGCCTTACTAAAGATTTGGGAAAATTTGGGATTAGGTATATTAAATAGACCTCTTTATTGAAATAAGATTCACCTTGTCTAATATGCTAACATATTTTGTAAAACATGAAGAAGATGTTGTCTTTGGTAGTCCTTAAACTCAAATTACCATAAAACTTTTTTAGACATGTAAGCAAGATAAATATTCATTGAAACTGCAACCTTTTGAGGACTGCCCTGCATTATATCAACTCCCTTACCAGTTGGGATTTCAGGTATGATAAACCATAGTTTTGGTTTAAAAGTGTTCAAACCCTTTCCTGTCTAAGGATTATTCTTTTCTACTCTCTTGATTCCAGACTTCTTATAACTTGCTTGGCCAAAGAATTGTTAGCAGAATTTCCCAGAAGAGGTTTGAAAAAACAGTTCATGGCACTCATCTGTCTTATATGAGATGGGACATTTCTGTGTCAAAGGAACTCCGTAAGCCAAATGTGAAGCAAACATATTTTTATTTTCTAACAGGAAGACGGACAAATTTTAGTGATCAGAAAAGTAAGCTAATATAGTGTAGTGTTGCTTAAAAATATTTTCTACTTCTACCTGTGGGAAGATTACATTTCTGTGTTCAAAATAATATCAAGCTTGGTCATTGGACTCATTTTGTCAATGATCTATGTGCAGAAAAAAATTATCCACTCTAGTGAGCAAACACTATCCAAGAAATGAAATATTCCATATGGAGGCCATTTAGCACCTTGGGTCTTAGATTAAAGATGCCATAAAGAATGCGATTAGGTAAATGTTTGTCTGTGGCAAATTACTGAAATATCGGAGTTATTTTTTTACATCATAATAGCCTAGTGTAGCCTAATAACTTAGGAAACCCAGGATAGGATGATTAAATAGTCCATCATCATAGATACTGTTGAGCTTTCAAAGAAGGGATTATATGTCAAGCCAGTCCATAATTCTTTTCCTAAATGGAACCAGATTTGGAAATAAGCTCTTTGAAGAAATGATTAAGTTAAAAATGAGGCTGACTGGGTCCTAATAGCATTTGACTAGTGTCCTTATAAGAAGAGAAAATTTGGACACACAAAGATGTCAGGGATGGGAGCACAAAGAGGAGAAAACCAAGAGGACACACTGAGAAGGAAACCATTTGCAATCCAGTAACAGACTCAAGAAGAGGCTAGTCTTGCCGATGCTTGAGCTTAGACATGCAATTTCAGAACTGAAAGAAAATTAATACCTATTATTTAATCTATATCTGCTTGTTTAAATTTTTATTTTTATTAATATATGCTTCCAGTACATCATGACTATATTCATCATGGGGACTCTGCACATGTACCTAACACTTTGTTATCATAGCCCTAGAAATCAAATGTAAGCCTACAAAATCGTATCAAATATTACAAATCGTTCATGAAGACGTTATGGTGTGCTTATGTGATACGTAATTATATTTGAAAATATTTCTATCATATAGTTCTGCAAGACATCATATTGTTGTAAATTCAGAATGTTGATTTATGTACCCCTTTTTCAGTCAAAATAATTGTCCAGGAACTCTCCACTTTTTTTTCTAAATCATGTCACCCACTCTAGGGGAACTTACATTATAATTCTTTGGCTCAAACTAAGCAAATAAATAATAAAGCATTTGAAAATATATGAGATCTTTAAAATGGCTAAGGGCTTTATGATTTCAGAATAATATCCATAACACATGCACATAATTTAATCATCAACACAGTTTAGCATCCCGCTATACCATGGCAGGCACTGAGCTAGCCTTTTTATATTCATAGATGCATTTAATAACAGCTAAATTTCGGGGAGCTGGACATCCATATCTCCAATTTAAAAAAAAATTTCTCTGATACTCAGAGATTTAAGAAATTGCTCAAGACTAAATACTTACTAAGTGGCAAACAATATGAACTGAAGTTTGCCTGTTATGGAGCCTATACATTAAAATGAGATTTATAGATTCTGTTTCCTTATGTTCTAAATTCAAAAAAAAATTTCAAAGATATTTCACAGTGCCTTACTGTGAATTAAAAGGTATTTCTTAACTTGTGTAATTCATCCTGTTACTGTTCTCAGTGTTTATTCCTATATCACTTATCATCATCAAGTGATGGAAAGAGCAGGAAAAGATTCCAAGTTCTGTTTTAGTCAACCATTATTTTTAGTTGAAGAGAAAGAGATAAAAAAAAAAACCCAAACAACAACAACAAAAAAAGTGAGTCATGCAGTTCTATGAAGCCAGAGAATGTACAATAGTACCACCCCAAGAACTAGTGAACTGGTAATGAGTTTTGATGATATAAACTGCTAGGCATAAAATTTTGAATTCATTGCTTGTTTCATTGATAAATTTTTGCAGTGGAGATTGTTGTTGTGACTATACCAGTCAGCTTGTGACTTAGTTCCTTTACATTTAAAGCAAAACTCTGATCTCATCATGGAGAACTAGCAGACTCTCAGATACAAAAACTTTACAGACTATACTTTTAAGTATCAGTAGAGGAATTAGCTAGAGTATTTACTTTCTGTCTTGCTTTCCATTCTTTTTTGCATCATTCAATAAAGAGAGAGTGACTTGGGCTCACATTTTAGTCCTTTATCTTAGTAACTATAAAAACAGTAATGTAAATAGATGTTTTAAATTTTTAAAAATTCCACCTTTATTGCTAACAAAATGATGTTTGATATGTAAAGATATCAGCTAAATGAGTGAAAATAATATAATATATGATACATGCTAGGCTCTAATTAATAAGATGTAACACATATGGAGGAAAGTTTCTTCAGGCTACAGAAATCTCTGACTTAATTTATAAAAGATAATTTAAGTAACGCAAATGTTTTCTGTAAAACATAACTGAATTTCTCACCATGCTCAACCTTTGAGAGCAGCAGCAATACCAGTTCAATATCAGAAATAATATGGGTGGAAAGACCTGGTGAAGCTACCAGCACAAAATGCATTCTGACACGTGTAATTTCTAAAAAGAGAAACAGTACTGATGAAAATTTCATTCATAGCAACAATGGAATAAGCAAGACTGTACTGCAATAAAAAGTATGAAAAATGCAAATTACTACATATTTTTTAAATTGCTGTTTTCATACAGTTGAACAGCAAGTAGCATAAGACTATTATGGCTGCAAATAGGACAGCAGACAAGATGAGCCCTAAATTTGCCACAGGGATTGGTCTGGAAGAATTTTTGGAGAGTGACGCATTGAAAGAGAAGCTAAGCAGAAAATGAAATCTCACTGAGTTAGAGAAATAAATAAGAGTTTAGAAAAAGTGGAATAGATACAATTTTTAGAGAACATTTCCAGAAAAAGGAGGATACATGCAGGACAGCAACCTTCATAGGAGTCGCCTTGATCTTTGGGTATGAAATTCTGTGTCTGGGTAAGATTAAAAACAAAACAGCACAAACAAACCAAAAGACAGGAATCTCAGCATTTACAAGAGCTCACAAAAAGCTTTTGGCTTCCGGCCTGTTTAAATAGCTAGTCCTTTTCGAATACCAAGTACATTGCCAGAAAGTTACAAAAGGTATCATACTTCAGAGTTAAGGCTAAATCATCGGTAAAACAAGAGTTCACTAGAATTGTTCTAACCTAAAGACAAATCTGGAAATCATAGAATCAACATTCAAAGAACTGAAATGCTCAATAGAGGAAAGCTCAGCATTTTTTGCAATGATACAATTAAATTGGACATCTAATGGTGTTCTACATTACAATGTCTAGCACACAACTAAATCACTACACACTGTTATAAGCTCAGAAGCTCAAAATGTGCTGTTCTCATTGCTTAAGGTGCATTTATATTTCGTTCTTTTCCTGTAAGATTTATGTAATTGCTGTTTAACTTGCAATCTTGCGGTTCACCCACCATGTAACCCTTCCCCTTGCGGTTTCTTGCCTTATAAACCCTTATAGCCCCTTGCTTGGTGGGCACTTCCCGGATCATTCCCTGGGACAATGCTACTGCTGAGCTCAGCTAATAAAGCGCTTTCCTTTTATATTTGGAGACTGTCGTTTTTGACCACCACACACACCAAAGAGGCAGGAAACAGAACCCCATATTCAGAAAAAAAATCAAGGAATAAATACATAACCTTACATGTTAGATGATGAAATAGATTGGAATGTTAAAACAGCTAAATGGTATGTCCAATAATTTAGTACACAGCCTGAATTGAAGATGAGAGGAAAAAAAAAAAGAAAACTTCCAAAAATAAAAATATGTTTGCAATGAAAAAAAAATCACTGGATGAGTTTGATCTCAAATTAGGGAATATAGAAGAAAAGGTAGCTGAACTTGAAAGAAGAAAAATTATAAGAACACAAGCTTTAAAACATAAAAAGGCTGGGAAATATCAAGACAAATGTACCAGTGTGAGAATATCAAACAGTTTAGCATACTAGAGGACCAGAATAAAAGGCATTTAATGTGAATTCATAATATTTTTAAAATTAGAATATTTGAAAACTCCCATATTTGGTTACTTTAAACCCAGTGACTGAAAATCCTCAGTAAACTCCCACTTCTTACAATCTCCAAGAAAACACTGAGAAAGACAACAAGCCTCAAAAAAATTGCCTAAAATTATCAATACATAAAAAGTTGTTATGGGTTCTAAGAAGAAAAATAAAGGGTATTCTAGAGCTTTCCACAAACTTACACAAATATATTAGTAATATACACACTGAATACTTAGTATATGTCAGACACTTATTAAAGTAACTTATATGTATCTATTTCATCCTTAGTATAATTTGTTGATGCAGATAGTAGTTCATCATCCCCACTTTACATAGGGAAATTGATATAATGTATTGAATATTGTATAGCTAATAGGACAATTACTAAATATTTACTATAAAAGTAGAAGTCTTGATAAGCAGCATAATCATAACTCTCAAATGTCTCTCTGCATTGCCTGAAAAAGTTATCATTTTCTTTGTTTATTTTCTGGCACTGGGGATTTAACCCAGGGCCTCATGTGTGCAAGGCAAGTATCATCAGTACCACCAAGTTACATCTCTAGCTCTTTTTATTTGGTTTTGAGATAGAATCTCACTAAAAGGTTCTAGTTGGCCTAAAACTTGGAATCTTCCCTTAATAACCCAAGTAGCTAGGATTACAGTCACATTCTACCATTAAAAAGTTATCTTTGGGCTTGTTTGTCTATTTCCTCGAGAGATCTTTTCCAGAGCTTTCACTTAGGTATTTTGAAATAGTAGAAACCATTTTTTTCCAGTTGTATTGAAAAAAAAGAGAAAACATTGCATGTCTCCAACTGTGTTTTAATTATTTCAATGGTGAGAAGTGCAACTGTATCTCAAAAGACTCTATAATTTGAAAAGAAATGACCATCTGAAACTGGCGTCTTCGTATAATATCTGCTCACATGACCCTGTCTCTGAAAACTTATTTCTCCTGTTTTGTCTTTCCATAGAGGAAGACTGTTTATCTCCTAAGTTTTCAAGTTACATTTTTAAAACCATGATTATTATTTCCAAATAAGCATAATCTGGTCTGGCTTAGGTCAGCTATTTTATGAACAAGATACAGATAGGATGTTTGCACTTACTTAAGGAGAGGGAAAATTTCAGAGAATTGCTGGTTGCATTTTGGACTTAAGACTCTAAACAGGTCCCCTAAATGTGATAATAAAGTTGCATAGTTATTGTAGATTCTTAAAAATACCTAGTTCTTCATGTGGGGACCACGTCTCTTATTCACAGTGAGAGTTTCATTATTTTTTTGTGATTTCTCCAGAAATTAATGATAATGTTATCTTACCATGTAATTATGTTCCCATGAAGCCATTACAAGGCAGAACATATGTTCAAGTTTAGTGCTTTGAACTCCTGGCACAATACTTTATTTTGGTTATGTGGAGCTGCAGTCCCAGCCTCTGTGATAGAATCTCCAAGCTAATTATAGAGCAGAGCTTCTAAAAATATGTTTGACAAAACAAAATCTCTGAAGATGAATGCTATAATAATAATCATAAGTCAGAAAATAACTATGCATAGTGGCGTTCCTTCCTAGAGAAACACAGAACATATTTCTGTATTTACATAAAGCTCTGGCAAGCCCTCCAGCTAATGAACCTACTTAATATTTTTGACTTACAATGGCTAATATGCTACCTTCTTTTAGTAATGGGAAAATAGTGTATAGTGGAAATACCAATAAAAACAAAAGCAAAAAAGAAAAATGGGGTGAGTGGAGAATCCTTATTGACTCAGATAACAAAAAATTTGGGAAATCAACTCCTTTTAAGAACAATTATATCTGTTAAAAATCTGATACTAAAGCCAGGCTGGGAGTTTAGCTCAGTGGTACAAGTACCTGTCTAACAAGCGTGAGGTCATGTTTGATCCCTGGTACAAAAAAAAATCTGATATTAATGTTATTAAATTTATATGTATCTCTCTCTCAACTTTCTCCTTCCCCTCTCCTTTTCCTTTCCCCTCTCCCACTCCCTCCTCCCTCCCAAATATTCTATCATTCCATCCTAAGAAGCTTAATGTTTAAGGTCAACATTATTCAGAGGAATAAGGTTTACTATTGATTACTTTGAAAATATCTCTTATGATCAGAAAAATTAGGACCTTAATTTATACATACTGAGGAGAAACAATTCAACCCATAACACTGTCCTTTCTTTCTGCGTCCCACATAATGACATTGATTGGCTTCAGGATTTGGAGATAATACTGGCTGCTGTCTGTTGCTGCTGCTGTGCTGTGTACAAGTGAGCATGACTAAAATAGACCCCAAGAGCAAATGACGTTCTGAATGCAAATGGGAGGAAAACATACAAGACTGCTGTGTTTTGTATCACGGCATGCCAGTCATGTAATTCTTTACATTTCCGAGAAGCTACATGCATCCTCTGGAAGGGAGATTTGAGCTGAAGGTATTATAAAACTAGTATTTGGTGGAAGATAACAATTTCACAATAGTATCCATTTTACACTTGAAATTTTATACAAGATGTTGTGCTTCTCTCTGAGAAGCAAATCTCAAGTGACAGTTGAAGTTAGGATACCTCCTACCCCTTCTATTCATTTTTTCCTTGAGGATGCACTGTTTCAACTGACAGACCTTTATGTTTCATTTCATTTTGTTTCTTTTCTTTTCTCTTTTCTTTTTTTCTCTCCTCTCCTCTCCTCTCCTCTCCTCTCCTCTCCTCTCTTCTCTTCCCTTTTTTCCTCCTCCTCCTCCTCCTCCTCC
>PVLA01002018.1:0-57458 GCA_004027455.1 Hydrochoerus hydrochaeris | reverse complement strand
TGGTTTCCTTTCAGGCAATGCACATACAGGGAGATGAGCATTATGATTCTGAAAGCTAAATTCTATGTAAGTTATATTTTTTGAATTTTTGAAGCTGCTCCATCTTTGTATTTAGAATTCTGTTCAAACAGAAGTTTGTTCAAAGTACATGCAAAGAACTAATCAGAATTGATAATGGAATATATAACAGTAGTAGAGAAACTATTATTTTATGAGTTTTTTATGTGCAGATGTACTGACTAATGTGTTATGACTACCTCAGTGACAAAACTTCAGTTTTTGGTAATTTGGAATTTCAGTAAGTGAAAATCAAAAGACTTACTCATCTCTGAAATATTAGTAAATATTTTCTTATTTCAGTAATTGGAGTTACTGACTTATACTGAAGATTTCCTTTCTGTATACCTCAAAATAATTAGGTTAGCTGTCAGCAATTATAGAACAGTATTGTAAACACAAGTATCAAGTTCAGTCATCCAAGGATTGTAACCCTCTTTCTAGTTTTCCTCACAATCCATAAAGTTATATTTGTAATCCCACTGAGACGTTATTGGAAACTCAGCAAGTTAATTCCAATCTACCACCACCAGTGCAACCCGTGGTGAGAGTAAAGACACCAAGATATATTCCAAGTTTAAGGGAAGCCAAGGGATCCTAAGTCCAATCCTCATGAGGACATGCAGACAAAGGCCTTGATCCTAGTTCTTTCCCAGAATTTATTATCTTGTGAAGAAGAGGGGGGGCTCAGGGATGAGTGAGGGATGAGTGAGGATGGTGGTGGGAATTACTTGAGTAACTTGAGCTGGCTGGCCAGGTGCAAGAATGGCATCTCTGTAAATTACAGAAATAAAGATACACAGAAGAATCAATTCACATAATCTAATTAAGGTAGCAGTGGAATTGTTTTGGGAGGCTATCACTTCTGTTTCTGATATGCAAACTCTTGTGCCCTAGGGAGTCATGTCCTCTTTTTCTTGAGTCTTGTACCCAGTTGACATTCCCAGAGCAACTGGCTCTAACATCGCACACCATTCTCATATCCTGTACCTATCCTGTAAGGAGAACACCAAATGAGTAAACAGGACTGTCTGTCATCTTTAGAGATTATATATTAGCACCTCAGCTAGCCTTCGTTGCAATGCTTAGAGCCAATTAAAGAGAGAGGGAAATCCCCTAGCCAGCCTTTTACATATCAGTATAAGGAAATTAGTCTTCAAATAATCAAAGTCACAGTAATTGTTTTGCATTCAAGGGGAGTCACTGGAGTTGTCTCCCACAAACAGACAGAGAGATAAAAAGAGATATGGAGAGAGAGAGAGAGAGAGAGAAGACCCATATCATCTGCACAGATTATTTTCTTTAGTGTTGTGAGTGATGTTTCAGCCTTTACCAATTTGTCATAGCCTTTATGATAACAGTTACCAATCTGGACCTCTCTAGGTATGCAAGGATGGTGGATTTTATAGAGCATTTACAAGAATACAAATTGAAACTTTCTGGTGAAATTCAAACATAATTTTACCTGGCCTTTCATTTCATCTGAGGTCTTCTAAAATAACCAAGTTTGAGTGGAATCTGAACTATATATTTGAGTCCTTGGTCTAACCAAATGGTCTTCCACACTTACATTTCAATATAGTGTTGTCCATTCTTAAATAGTGATATAATACAATTCCATAAAAAAATTGAAATATACATCTTTTACTTTTAATCGTACAAAAAATCATTTCAGAATTCTAAAAAGCCATGAAGTGCATCTTCAGAGAAGTGCATATGGGTACTGGTGTTTACATCCAAGCTTTTGTACATGATTCCAAAGTAATAGATTTTCTGATGTCCTGTTACTGATCTCTAAATAAAAATAAAATACCACAGAACAAGGTAATTTGGTCCTAAGATCCCTGATTTCACTCCTTAAGCTTTGTTCATGCAATTTAAAGAGAACTGTTACTTCTGCTCAGATTTTCTTAAAAAGCAATAAAATTTACCTATAAAAGAGACAAACTATCTGATTTTTTTATTTTTATTTTTATTTTTTTTTTGCAGTGGGAATTGAACTCAGAATTTCATGATTGTCAGGCAGGTGCTTATGCTGCTGAGCTATATCCCCAGCCCCTATCTGATCTACTTTTCACGTTTGATACAAAGTATTTTAATTTGAAATTATTTCAATAAAATTCTTAGACATCAAGACTGCAAAGTCAAGGATTTTCATTGTGAAAATAGTCATGTGAAATTTGGATATTGTTATTCTGCATCTTATTAATGGATTAATTTATTTACTTATATTATTTGAAACTGGGTCTCACTATGGAGTGCAGGCCCGCCATGAGCTCACCTTGTAGCCTAGAGTGGACTCAAACTCATAGAAATCCTCCTGCTTCAGCCTCCCGAATGCTATCATTACAGGTGGATGCCATCATGACCGGGCTTGCACTTTAAAATACTATAAAAAAGTATTACTTCCTAATTTTATTCTTAGTTTCTGAAAAATTACAATTCATAAACCAATATGTCTATGGTATGTAATAATGATAATCTGACAGTAGATAGTACTTTACATCAAATGCCTATTTTTGAAAAAAAAAGCATGTTTCATTCAGCAGCTAAATTAAAAGCATATTCAGTATGTTATAGAACATTATGGGCATTACAACCAAAGGAAATAAAAACCTTACACAATTGAAGAATCATTATGAATACCAAACTGAGCAATACTCGAAACAAGCATTTTTAGAAAATGTTGTCATAGGTAGAATATTTTAAAACAGGTGCTATGTGGTTACAAAAGAGAAGGAAATATTTTAGTTAATCGCAATTTTTCTGAAACAGATGAAGTTTCACATTAATTGTAATACAGTAATACCTTGGTTCATGAAGTCTTCTGTTTGCAAACAATTTGATTCCTGAACAGAAGTATTTGGAAAAACTTTGCTTCTGTTCACAAACTCTGCATTAGGTAGTGAGTGTGATGACAACCATCTCTCCCAGAATCATGGAATAAATTAAATTTATGAACTGAGGAACTACTGTATTCTGTCAAAGCTACTATGCATGTACACATGGAACTTGCTCCCACATTTATCTCCTATCCAAGGTAATTTAGATTACACACTGGTCTTGTCTTGTCTTGTCTTGTCTTGTCTTGTCTTGCTTGTCTTGCTTGTCTTGTCTTGTATTTTCTTTCCTTTTTTTAGTTTGTACAGGGGATTGAACTCATGACCTCACACTTTCCAGGTTTGTACTTGTGCCAATGAACTAAATCCCTGGCCCTCTCACTGGTCTTTCTCTTGCATCTGATTTGCACATGTGACTATTTCCAATCAAAATGAAATATTGACTGAAAACAAACTTCAGCTTGTATTATGCTTCCATCTCAAAATATCACCAACTAACAGGCTGGAAGTCCAAAAACACATTATAGAAGGGGTTAATGCCCAATGAAGGGTCTTAAATGGCTGATATCTCACTATATAATCACATAACCTCTACTTTGTGCATGCTGAGAGAGACAATTGAAGCCCTCCGCTGTCTCTCATAAAGTCACTAAACCTGTAGGCCTGGACCCCATATTTACAACCTCAAAATATCACTATCAATTTCCTTCCTAAGCTTATCTCCAAATACAGTCACAAAGGGAATTACAACTTCAACATGTGAATTGCGGGTAGAGGAACACAAAGTCTAACACATTACTTGAAGGAAGCAATAATAAAATGGATCAGGGAGGGATGAGGAGATAAAAGGGTTTTGTTGTTGTTGTTTATTTTTGTTTTTGGTACCAGGGATTAAACTCATGACCTCACTCTTGCAAGGCAGGCGCTGTGCCACTGAGCTGTATTTCCAGGCCGCGGTGGAAGTTTTATGAAAACGTTCAGAGAAACAAAGAATAGAAAAACAGCAAAGTTTTGTTTCTTCAAGTATAGAAACCAAATGCAAGTTGGAGAAAAACAGTGAAAAGAGTTACAACCATATATCTAGGAATGCTAAAACCCTATAGCTACATAACTTCTACCTTAAAAATTTAGAGTGGAGCCACAACAGATTTAGAATGGAAAGAAATTTCAAATATTCACCAATAATGTTTGATTTAATTAAGGAAATAAAGCTAATAAAATAATGAAACATATTTACCTTATGTAACAGGTAAAAAATAAGAATGTTATATAATTTTAAATTCTAGGACTAGTATAGCTATATGGAAGACTCCATGTTTACACTAAATATCTGTAGCTCAGCACATTGAACAACATAGAAATTTCCAACGTTGAATATGTATATATCCAATCCTGTCAGATATATTGCAAAAAAAAGTAGTAGATAGTACATTCTAACACTGCTTTTGATAGTAGAATACTGAACATTGCACACCTTAAATATTTTCAAGAACATTAGATAAATTTGAATAGGTATTGGCAATGAAATACCATGCAATAGTCATGAGTAATAAATTAGATGTGCTTCAAACAGCATTGGTGTATCTTTAAAATGCGACATTCATATTTTTATGTAAATTGAAAACACATATACATAGAAATTAGTTTATAATTTGAAAAGACATACATTAAACACATTGTAGTAAACAGTTGTAGAGAGTAGAATGCTCTAGATGGATCGATGGATGGATAGATAGATAGATAGATAGATAGAGTTAAAACAAGGTAGGGGTTGAAAGGTAATAGGTTTACAGTTAATATAATGGAATTAATTTCTTCTGATATAAAAATAGAATTTGATGATTATCTAGAGGAATAATGAATGAAACTATAGAGGGAGACAAGCAAACGTGGGAAATTTTGCAGGCAGTAAATTTTGATATAGTTAGAAGAATGATGGTTTTTCAAACAGAAAGATACAGGGTACTTCAAATACTGTTGTTTGTTTCAACACCAAGTTTCTGTAATGGAGTAGGTATATAAACTTCTGTGCCTTTCTCCTGTAGAACTCTATAGACTTTTCTTTCTTTCTTTCTTTCTTTCTTTCTTTCTTTCTTTCTTTCTTTCTTTCTTTCTTTCGTACTGGGGATCGAATTCACGATTTAGTACTTTCCAGGCAGGTGCTTGTGCCACTGAGCTAAATCTCTGGCCCTATAGCCCTTTAATAGGAGGAGAAATTAGGAGATAGATGATAGAATTCATTTATATAGATAAGATTTAGGAACTACTTAGAGGCTAAATTATTCATGGTTCTGGATATATGAGGGATGGGAGAGGAAGATGGTCACTATTGCATGGAATAGATTAAAATTCATAGAACCACTGAAGAGAAATAAATTGAGTATTTGGTAATACTTCAAATGATACATTTTTAAATTGTATTTCGAGGAACGTATCTAAAAAGTGTTAAATATTTTAAGGGTGATTATATTAAACTTTGGTAAGTTACACAGCAATAACATTTTACAATCTCATTGGTTTACAGAAATAATACTTTAGGTCTCACTTCAGTCACAGTTTGTGGCTGGAGGCAGCTGGATCTAATCTCTGCTTCACAAGGTGTTTTTATTCTAAGCCTCAAGCTGAAGCAAGAGGCCCGATTTGGTGTGTGTGTGTGTGTGTGTGTAGGGAAGAACAAGACGGCTGACTTAAATCTTCAGTGGCTTTTAAGATTTGCACTTACTCATATCTATGCCACATCCAATCACATCCTGTTTGCCAAAGTTACTCCATAGATGAAGTCTAATACCAGTGGGGTAGTGAGTATACTTCTCTGAGAGAAAGGCCAATAAATGTTATTACAGCAGGGAATTTATGTCCCTCCTAAAAAATATGAGTAGTTAAAAGCAGTAATTTATGTCCCTCCTAAAAAATATGAGTAGTTAAAAGAAGGGGGTACCATCATAATACCCCCTTCTAGGATGATCTGTTTCCTGATACATCACCTTCTTGAGCATAGCACGTGATTGATTGGCAGCCCTTCCTTCAGAATTAATAGATAAGGATGATATCATTCTTTGGAATCTTCACATAACAGAATCAATGAACTTTGCTGTGGAGCAACATCAAACATATTAGAAATCATTCTTTCTAAGAGAGTTTGCATGGTTTGTCTAAATAGATTGTAACATATTGGTAAATTCACAAGTTACATGTGAATGAATGGAGCAAACCAGAGGAGGCAGAGAAATAGAATGTAGTGGGAATCATATGGTTATCTCAGAGGTACAAAAATATAATACATTGAGGATGATATTGGCAGCTGGATTAGACCTAGCAAAAGGCACCAAGCTTATCAAGTCAAAGGAATTTGACTCATTTTTAAATGAGTCAAAAATGTGTAGCATTTTTGTAGCATTACTCATTTAAATGAGTAAAAAAAGTGTAGCATTTTTAAAATGCAATATTAGCATGCTACATTACTTGGTATTATTTTGCTTTGTCTTCTTGCTTTATTGGTAAGACAACTACCAATAGTAAAATAATTAATACTGATGTAGCACCTCACTATTTAAAATCACTTTATTGAATGAGGGGCTGGTTGTTCTCATTTTGTTCCATGCTGTACATTCTTCACATGTATCTGCCTTGATCTCCACCCTAGTATGGTGAAAGAGGGCCCTGATCCCTAAATCTTGCTTTACTTGGTCTCCATGACCCCTGGGTTTTAGTTAGGTTGGCCAAGGAGAAATAAATGCAGGATGGAAAGGTCAAACAGTCATGAAAGGAAATTTGAAATTCCTCCTTTCCTTTCCCTCCTCCTGCACCCCTCTCCTCCTCTTCCTCCTTCGCTCCATTCTAAGACCTTGTAAGAACTGAGTAAAGTACTCTTCTGTTCCAAGGGATTAAAACAGGATCTATAATCCAAACATTTCTTTTTGCATGTGTGTGTGTGCAAACAGAGTAACACTTACTGGGCTAAATATGTAAAAAGGAATCTTTTGCCTCTCTTCTTTAGATATTATGCATTCTCTACTAATAAAGGAAGAGACCCTAAAGAAGTATTTTATAATGGTGCAAATATTAAGCTGCTATTTTCAGCTATTCTGGATAAGCTTATTTTTATCTTATCCTTGCTGTGTTACCATCATTGTTGTCATCAATGCCATTGGTAAATGCTTTGCTGTAAAGGAATGTTGTGAATTGTCTTGTTTAGCGTAATATGGAAATTCATAAATCTAAAACTTAAAACTGCAATGGATAGAGTGATTACCCATGGTCAATGAGTTAAGTAGACCATTGGTGTAGTCTCTCGAATAGACAGATGCCAGGTCCCATTTTATTGCTGTGGGCTTTGTGACAGCTTCTTCAAAGGAGGAGAGGAAGCATTACTTAAGACAGTGGTCTTCTCTTTTATGCCAACCAAAGCAATGCAATACAAATTAGTCTCTCTAAACAGCTTACTTTCCATAATTGACTCTGCCCTAGGAACAGCTGTTTATAACTGTTGCAAATCAAAATCCTATGCCACTGAAGTATTCATCCATCGGGAGAGCATGGCCTCTCATCTGTTGAAAGGATGTGTTTAAAAAACAGCCTCTTTTCTTTTTGAAAGGTTTCACTGAACAGACATTACCTTGAATTGTACTGAGGGAAATGGGAGTTGAATCAGTAGCCCTTGTACAATGTATGACTCCTGTTACTGTGTTCTCAGTAGCACAGGAGTTTGCAGGCTGAGCAGACTGGAGGTTGTTAAGATAGAACTCTAGTGGCTTGGCGGCCCTGGAATGTCTACGGTTGTACTAGGCTTAGCATCTACATATCTCAGAATTCACCTATTTAGAGCCAATCGGTGCTTTTGAGGACAAAACTAATAGTCTCTAATAACTTAGGTATTCATTGTGAAATGCTATTTTCCAGGCTAAGTTAATTTGCTATTAATATGGATGTAAGGAACAATGCTATCAAAATTTCCAGTGTAATGCAGCCTTCATAAATGTCTATTACCTTTTCAGCAACGCCTGTTGCACAGTTTGAATTAATCTCTTTGAAGATGAGTGAATACTGTTCTACATAACACGGCACTGTGTAGCTGCAAATGGTGTGGGGGCTGGGCAGGCATTAGTTACACAGATCACACACTTATACACGGACAAACACAAGGTACCCACGTGGACAGTAAGAGTCACACAAAGGGTGTCTCTTAATCAGCCATCAGAAACTTAATATCACATTAAAATTCATTAAAAACTTATTGTTTATTTTATTTTAATACTATCCATTTAAGACATAGGACATACATGGTTAGACGTTCCAAATCTGTATGCCTGTAACTGGAGCATTATTTCATCCCACCAGTTTTTACTATGAGAAATTTAGAAATTTTGTGTACTTGAGGCACAAGATTAAGTTGTTAACAAACTCATGCTACCAAATTGGAAGGACTTGGAAATAAAAATTTGCAGGAGAAGAGTTGTCTTTGCATCAAAATAATTTTAAAATGGGAGCAGTTATAATTTTATCTTTGACTTTGCAAAATAGATTTAAAGAAGCAGAAGGCTCAGGGAAAATGTGAGTGGTGAATGGCTTCTTTAGTTTTCCCTTTTCTTTTCTTTTTGCTTTTTCATTTTCCAAATCCTGTTTTTCCAATTCGCTGCACACTTGACTCTTCCACTTTCTATAGAGGATTCTGTGTCTCATCTTGCTTGTTGAACCACGGGCTCAACATGAGAAAACAAACTTCGCTCAGTATTTCCCATTCAGTGCTTCACATATTCCTTTGGCACAGAGTAAGTGTTTAAAAGCTGGTTGTTACATGAAAACAGGAGTTAAACTATTTTAAAACAACCAAAATAAGTTGTTGTAAATTTTTTGAGCAAATCCCCTACTCTATTTACGTTGGGCCTCTTCTAATTTCCTTAAATGATAAATTAATAAATGTAAAGATTGATTACACTATTAGAGAGTTCCAGTTACTTTGGCTTTAGGCTTCTCATTCAAAGAAGGTAATGTAAAATTTCTTCTGCCAAGTCTGAAAAAAGTTGATTCATAAACCCAATGACACTTTGTGCACATAAATCCATGGTGCCAATATTATCCAGAATATGCTCACATCCTATTTTCCTGGCAAAAGATAATTCATGGCCTGAAAAGCAATACAAATAAATGTTCCAAATTTGCAAATATTTGCTTGGCACTGACACTAGATTTATTTAATGTCGTGACTTAAGTATATTTTACTAGATTCTCACTATAAAAAGATAGTGAAAGAGACTAGCCTGCTCAAATAAAATGAAGAATAAATAAATACAGCATCTAATAATAGATAGAAATATGACATAAATAATGGTAAGCCTAAAAGTAACTGTAGAGGTTTATGGTTATTGGACTGAATCTAATATGATATTAAATTTATACTGGAATTTCAAGAGCTGTCCTAATTAATCAATTGGTAATTGCAGCTATGATTACTGGCTGTGATTATGATTAATTGCCAATATTGACGGATCCTCCAATATTTCTGGCATGTTCTTCCATAAAGAATCTCTGCTGCATTAAGTAGGTTTGGGGAGGCATAGTTATTAATTGGAAATAATAAAATCCTTCACTGTCATTATGAAACTGTCCTTGGGGGACAAGATTTGTGATAGTATAATCATGGGTAGATACACAGCAGGAAAAAGCCAAGAAACAACAACATTATGCCTGAGATTATTTTAGTAAAATAGTCTCATTGTGCAGCTAGATTGTATATTTTATAATGATTCGTTCACTTTCAGTTTACATTCATGACACCCCCCACTAGCTGAGTTTGCTTTCATTATAACACTATGATCTCTTCAGTTCAGCCCAATCACTGCCTTTTGCAGTCCTATGGGGAGTAAAATTAGCTTTTTTTTTTAACTTTTCTGTCATTTTTTAAAAATTAATTATCCAATTCTTTAGAAAGATAATAACGTTTCTAAGCAGACGATATCCTCATGGGTTTGTATCACAGAAGAGAAAAAATTTAGAAGTCCTTTTCTCTACTATATCATGAATCTGGTGCCAGGTAGAGGGACACTGTCATATTAACAGGGATAAATGCCACTGTGTAGCTGAGTGGGAGTCTGTCACCAGCATGGTGGCCTTAAGCCACAAATAGAATTTCACTTACAAGAGGCATGCAATTCAGGTTGACCCAGGGACATCAGGAAGGGAGCTCATAGGAACATACTGTTTGTTCTCAACAAAAAGGGGCAGGGAATAATAATACATGTTTCACCATACCAAGGAAACAGATTCACTCCTACAGCCTCCAGAAGCAACTAGTCCTGTTGGTATCAGCCCAGTGAAACTTGGGTGTAGACTTTCCTCATCTGAAACTGTAAATAATGTTTCCTTGTCTGTTAAAAAAATAGACAGTTTTCTATTTTTTCTAAAATAGACAGCAGAAGCTTGAGTAATTTTTTTTATTTTTTAATTTTATTTAAAGAGAAAAAAAACAAAAAGGTAGAAATAATATAGAATTTCAAAAAAATAAACACTAAGAAATCACTAGTGGATAAATTACATATTGTCATCTTAGAAATAGTTGTTCAAGTTACAAAATTAAAGCATACAAAGTAGATTTTCAAACAGTGAGAGTGCAAACAGTTCTGTTCAACAATCCAACAAAAACTGAGTAATGTGATTATCTATCTTACACACTTAAACATAAATGCAATTATATGTTTAGAGCACTTTTTTTCCTTTTTTACAATACTGATTACAAATTTTGGATCTTATTACTTCTACAGTTTTTATTACGTTTTACATTCCAATCCCAGTCTTCTGAGAAATATCAATACTGATTTCCATAGTGGCTGCACCAGTCTACACTCCCACCGACAGTGGAGCAGTGTTCCTCCCCCGCACCCAGCCTCACCAACATTTGTTATCAGTTGATTTCTTGATAGCAGCTATTCTTTCTGGAGTGAGATGAAATCTCAATGCTGTTTTAATTTGCATTTCTTGAATGACCAGTAATGGTGAATATTTCCTCATGTATTTATTTGCCATTTGTACATCTTCATCTGAGAACTGTGTGTTCATCTCAGATGCCCATTTTTGGAGAGGGTCTTTGAATTTGGGGGGCTTGATGTTTTTCAATTCTTTATATGTTCTGGATATAAGTCCTTTGTCAGAGGGGTTGCTGGCTAAAATTCTTTCCCATTCTTTGGTTTTCTTTTCACTGTGATGGTGATTTCTTTTGAAGTGCAAAAACTTTTCAATAATAAGAAATCCCAGTTGTTGATTCTTTGCAGTATTTCCCATGTGGTTTGTGTTTTGTTCATGAATTGTCCACGTACACCTATGTCTCCAAGACTTCTACCTACCTTGTCTTCCAGTATATTTAGGGTTTCTGTTTTAATATTTAGGCCTTTGATCCATTTTGATCTTAGTGCATGGTGATAGGCATGGGTATAGTATCAGTCTTCAGCATGTGGAGAGCCAATTTTTCCAACACCATTTATTAAAGGGGCTATTCTTCCAGTGAACATGTTTAGCCCCTTTATCAAATATCAGGTGGCTGAGTATTTTTGTAGTTGTACTTGCATATTCTAATCTATTCCACTGATCCTCAGGTCTATTTCTTTGTCAGTACCATGCTGATTGTATTACTGTACCTTTGTAGTATAGATTCAAATCAGGAATTGAGAGGCTTCCTGTCTTGACTTTGTTGCCCAGAATTGCCTTTGCTATTCTAGATTTCTTCTGCTTGCAAATGAATTTTAGGAGTGCTTCTCTAGGTCTGTAAGCTATGTTAATGGTATTTTGATTGGGATTGCATTAAATCTGTGTAACAGTTTTGGGAGTATGGCCATTTTCACAATGTTGGTTCTTCCTAGCCAAGAGCAAGGAATATCCTCCCATTTTCTAATATCCTCTTCAGTAGCCTTTTTTAGCATAGTATAACTTTCAGCATATAGTTCTTTTACATTCTTGGTTAGGTTGGTTTTTAGGTATTTCATTATTTAGATGCTATAGTGAAAGGCGATATTTCCATTATTTCTCTCTGTGAGTTTTTTTTTATTTGTGTACAGGAATGCTATTGATTTTTGAGCATTCGCTTTGTATCCAGCTACACTGCTAAATTTGTTTATTACCTCTAGTAGTCTTTTAATGGAGTTTTGGGGTTTTTTATGTAGAATATCATGTCATATGAAAATAGTGATAATTTAAATTCTTCCTTTCCTATCTTTATTCCTTTTATTTATCTCTCTTGTCTGATTGCCCTGGCTAATATTTCCAGAACTGTATTGAATAGGAGTGGTGATAGTGGACATCCTTGTCTTGTTCCTGATTTTAGAGTGAAAGCTTTCAGTTTTTGTCCATTTAGTGTAACGTTAGCTGTTGGCTTGTCATAGATGGCCTTTATGAGATTGAGGTACATACTGTCTATTCTGAGTGTCTGTAGGGTTTTTATCGTGAAAAGGTTTTGGACGTTGTTGAACGCTTTTATTGTGTCTATGAGATAACCATGTGGTTTTTGGTTTTGGCTCTGTTGATGTGGTGTATTACATTTATTGATTTGTGGATTTTAAACCATCCCTGCATTCCTAGAATGAATCCCACTTGGTAGTGATATATAATCTTCTTGATGATTTGCTGCATTCTATTTGCCAGTATTTTATTGAGACTCTTTGCATCAATGTTCATTAGTGAGATTGGCCTATAGTTCTCCTTTTTGGTTGGGCCTTTCTTTAGTTTTGATATCAGAGTAACACTTAGCTCCAGGAATAATTTAGGGAGGATTGCTTCCTTTTCAATTTCATTGAAGAGTTTAAGGAGTATTGGCATCAAATCTTCTCTACGTTTCTTATAGAATTCAGGTGTGAATCCATCAGGACCTGGGTTTTGCTTTGTTGGTAAGTTTTTAATTACTTTTTCAATTTCAATAGCTGACATTGGGTTATTCAAAATTGCTATATCTTCTTGGTTGAGCTTTGGTAGTTCATATGTTTCTAGAAATCTGTCCATATCCTCTATGTTTTCCACTCTATGTGAGTAGAAATTTTCAAAGTAGGTATTCATGATCTTTTGAGTTTCTATAGGACATGTAGTAATTTTCCTCTTTTTAGTCCTTATTGCATGAATTTGGATTTTTCTTTGTTTTTCTTGAAAATGTTAGCTAATGATTAGTCAATTTTGTTTATTCCCTCAAAAAAACCAGCTTTTCGATTCATTAATTTTTTGTATTGTTTTTTAGTTTCAATTGCATTAATTTCTGCTTTGATCTTTACAATTCCTTCTCTTCTATTAGCTTTGGGTTTAACTTGCTCTCCTTTTTCTAGAACCTTGAGATGAAGCCACTAGGGTGTTTATTTGTGCTCATTCTATTTTGTTGATATGATGATTTATTGCTATATATTTCCCTCTTAAGAGCATTTTCATTGCATCCCACAGATGACAGTATGTTGTTTTTACATTTTCACTAAACTGTAGGTATTGTTTTATTTATTCTTTAATTTCATCTGTAGCCCACTGGTTGTTCAAAAGGGTGTTATTTAAGTTCCATGTAGTTATGCAGGTTTTGCAATTTCTTTTGCATTAATTTCCAATTTCAGTGTGCTATGGTCAGATATTATGCATGGGATGATTTTAATACCTTTGCATTTACTTAAGAATGTTTTATGGGATAATATATGGTCTATTTTGGAGAATGTCCCATGTACAGCTGAGACGAATGTGTATTCTGATGTGGTTGGTTGGAACACTCTGTAAACATCTGCCAAGTCCAATTGCTCACAGGTATGATTCAGTTCTGTTATTTCTTTGCTGAGCTTTTGTCTAGTTGTTCTATGTCTTTGTGACAATGGGTTATAAAGATCCCCTGTTATAATTGTGTTCTTGTGTATCTGGTTTTTCATGTCTGTTAGTGTTTGTCTTATATAGCTGGGTACTACTGTATTTGATGCATATATATATTTATAATTGTTAGTTCTTCCTTTTGAATTTTTCCACTAACCAACATTTAGTTACCTTCTCTATCTTTAATCATTTTAGATATGAAGTTCATGTCTGCAAATGGAATAGCTACCCCTGCTTTTTTCTGGGTTCCTGTTGCATGGAATGCTGTTTTCCATCCTTTGACTTTTAAACCATGAGTTTCCTTTTGGGTCAGATGTGTTTCTTGTATACAGCATATTGTGAGATCATGTTTCTTGATCCATTCTGTAAACATCTTTCTTTTGATAGGTGAATTGAGACCATTTACATTTATGGATATAACTGATATGTACTAGCTCAACTTTGCCATGTTATGTCCAAGTTGTTTGCTTTCTGCTTTTCCCCCTTGTTTAATTGTTTGTCCTCCTTGGTGGTTTCTTTCCGTTGTTGTTTGGGAGATCGTGGTCATTTTTATCTGTGTCTAGTATGTATTTTGATACTCTTTCTAGGGTTGGTTTGGTGGATATGAATTTCTTCAGTTGTTCTTTGTCATAGAAGTATCTCGTTTCTCCATTAAATGTGAATGAAATTTTTGCTGAGTCCATCAATCTGGGTTAAAAGTTGTTTTCTTTTTTCTTTTCTTTTTTTTTTTTCTTTCTTTTTTTTTTTTTTTTTTTTTTTTTTTTTTTTTTTTTTTTTTTTTTTTTTTTTCTTTTTTTTTTTTTTTGCGGTACCAGGGATTGAACTCATGACCTCGCACTTGCCAAGCAGGCGCTTTTGCCACTGAGCTAAATCCCCAGCCCAGAAAGTTGTTTTCTTTCAGGGCTTAGAGATACCTCACTCCAAGTTTGATTGAGGGTTTGTGCTGAAAAGTCTGTTGTGACTCAAATGGGCTTTTCTTGATAGGTGAGTTGTGTCTTTTCTCTAACAGCTTTTGCTATTCTGTTTTAATGCTGCATGTCTGGGATCTTAATTATTATATGTCTGGGTGTAGATTTATGTTGGTTGTGATTGTTTGGCATTCTATATGCCTCACTTACCTGCATATCAAATATTTTCCCCATGTTTGGGAAATTTTCTGCTATTGCTTCTGTGAATAGTTTACCAATGTTATTTGTGGTGACTCCTGCATCTTCACTGATGCCTATTAGTCTCATATTGTTTCTGTTGGCATCATCTTGAAGCTGATGAATTGTCATTTCATGCTGATTTGTTATTTTTAAAAGTTCTAGTCTTTCATGATTGATCGCTAATTGTAATCCTGTCCTCAAGCTCTGAAATTCTATCCTCAGCTTCATTTAAATGGTTTTGCCAGCTTTCAATACAATTTTTTGTTTCTTGGATGTCTCTTTGAATTTGTTTCATGGTTTCTGCTTGTTTTCTATATTGTTCATTCAAGGTTTCAGTCAGTTTCCCATGCTCCTGTACTTTTTTTTTAATCTATTTCTTCTCTAGCTGTGCTGAGTAACTCCTTTACTAAGGTTATATCTGTCTTTACTTCTAATTTAATTTCCTCTAGAGCCTCATGGATTTGTATTTTTACTTCTAATTTGATTTCTTCTAGAGCCTCATGAATTTGTATTTTTATTTCACTTGTTATCTTTTCAGAGATTTCCAGTGTGTGATTTTTAAAGTCCTCTATTTCAATGTCTCCTGTACTTGCTTTTTGAGATTGCATTTTTTTTGTTTTACCATTTTCCTCTTTCAGGTTAATATTTGGACTTTCAATCCCACTGGTCTCAACTATTGGTAGTGTGTATCCTAGGGTCCTATTGTAAAGTTGATATTTGTCTGATTGCTGGGTCTCACAATGAAGAGGTGGGCAAGTCACCTGAATTCCCCCTGCAGGACCTGTTGGATGAGTCCTATATTCTTCCAAGGGTGACAAACTGAGGAGTATTGATAGAAATCAACCCTTAGTTCCTTTTGTTATTATGTCTTCAGGTTGTTCACAGTCACCATCTATCCCTGTGTATATAGAGTTTTTCTTGGCTGGGACCCTACTGTGTCTCTGGGTGTCTCATAGGGCCTTTTAATTTTCTCCAGTTTAGAGGAGGCCTTATTGGCACCCTCCTCAACCTACCTGATGTTCTCTGTGTGGAGGAAGGACTTACCCATACTCTTGCCAAGCTTGCCAATGGCTTACTTTTGGAGGGGGCTTTGCTATTGCTCCTGTTTACCTACGGAAGATGGCAAACTCTATTCCTATTTTAGGGGCAAACTTTCTTCACTGATGGAAGCCTGCTGGGTTCTTCTATTTGGATAAGGGGCTACTGAGTCTCCCCTTGATATAACATGGTTAATCCACTGCAGTCCAAGGTTCTGGAGAGAGGAGTGGGAACCAAAGATCAACAGCAAGACTAGGTCCAGAAGGTGGGAGGGTTCCCAATGGCAGCAGTGGGACTGCAGGCGTTTGTGCCATTGGCTGGAGCTCCTGGGTCCCAAGGTGGGTGGCCAGGATGGCAGGGGGCATGGGAGGGGCCTGGGCCTGGCCCAGCCCTGTGTGCACCCATGGCTGGAGTTCCAGGGTCCCAAGGTGGGTGGCTGGGATGGCGGGGGTGGTGCAGGAGAGGGACTACTTTCAAATTGTCCATTCCTGTATAGAAAAATCAATAAATAGCTCCTAAATGAGTGAACAGTGAGTAATTGGACATTTGTTTATACTTTCAAAGATTGGGACATGGTATGCATTGGGAAATGATTTAATGTACACATTTATCTTGTATCACGTCACATATAATGCACTGCATTATACACATAAAAATCTCTTAATAACTCAGTAGGAGAGGCATAACAGGAATCCTATTTTAGAAAGGTAGAAATGACATTAGAAAATCTAGTAACATAGTCAAATCCACAGTCAGTAATTGACAGTTGAACAAAGGAGCTTGGGCTAAGTTCACTACATTTCCCAAACTCATTGTAATACTCTAATTTTTCAGAGAAGTCCTGAAGTAGATTCAAATCAAGCTAAATTACCAGAGTTTACAATAGAGGTTGGACTCAAATCCATTAGTCTATGGAAAAAGCCCTTTCTTCCCTCACCAGTTGTCTCCATCCCATTTTTATTTCCTATGCACTTTCTTCTCCAGAGTGAATATTTTGTCCAGAGGCTATTTTTCTCACTCTTAACTTCATGGCCTGGTATATGGTCTTCTGTTTGTTTCAGATTGCTACTATTCTCTCTCAACACTTCTTAGTGACTTAAAGCAACACAAATTTATTATTTACAGTTTCAGATGTGGAAAGTCTAAACCCAGTTTCACTGGGTTGAGTTGACAGGACTAGTTGCTTCTGGAGGTTGTAGGAGAGAATCTGTTTCCTTGCTGGTGCTGGCTTCTACATGTCATGTGCATTCCTTGGATGGTGGACCCCTACTTTATCTTCAAAATCAGCAGCATGGAGTTGGAACATCTTCAACAATTCTGCTTCTGGCATCATACTACTTCTTATTACTGATTCTTCTACTCCCCTTGTCTATGGAGCCTTGTGATTATATTTGTCCTACTTAGGTAATCTGAGATAATCTTCTCATCTTAAGATCCTTAATCACATCTGCAAGTTTGCTTTAGCTCACTGTTACCTGTGATGTGCTTCTGTCCTTCAAAATTGTGAAAGAATGAATAAGTCATTATATTTGGCATAGTTTGTAGCAGCAGCAGTATAGACTTTATACAGAAATGCATATCTACCTAAATCAGAGAGCAAGAGACCTGCAATGGGGTGAAGCTTTATATAGTGGATTTTTTTAAAAAGAGAAGAAAGTCAAACAAAATAAAACAGAATAAATCCAATCAAACAAACCAGTGTAAGTGACACAGGACTTCAAAGCAATAGGACAACAGTGGTTACCATAATGCCTCTTGTCTTCAAAATAGCTGGCCATAGTTTAGTAAAAACCAAACACAACAGAGCAGAATATAACCAATAAAAACAAAACAATGAATATAGTAAAAGCCTTCAACACAAGATAAGAGTAAATCCAAAATGGCTACCATGATATGTCTTATTGTCTTTGAAATAGCTGCCCATGCCATCAGATATAATAAAATCAAACAAAATAATATACAATAAAGCCCAATCCAACAAAAAAATGAAAATGATACAAGACTTCAAAAGAAGATGATAGGAAATTAACAATGGCTACCACCTTCAGAAGGAGATCCTGCTTAGACAATACATTGCATATTATTATCCTCTGAGTAGATGACCAGACCACCAGCTCTAGACCTGCATAGTCTGTGAAACACTAAACACTAAAGCATTAAATTGTACTCTACCTCAATAGCTATCATTGCAGCCTGTGTTTCTCAGAATCAGCTGATCACTTACAGCAGGGTGAGGAGGGCTGGCTTTTTTGTTTCCCAGCCCACACACTGGAAGGGACTGGCATCTGGCTCTCCCTCCAGCAGCCCATGCATGACACTGATTCACAGAGAGGACTTCCTTCTAGATAACTTCTTGTTCTCTTTTCTTGCAGTTTAAAAATGGCACTGACTCATGAGAAAAGGCTGATATCTGGCTGTCCCTGCAGTGGCCCGTGAGTGGTAGCAGTTCACAGGGAGGACTTCCTTCTTGATGACTTCTTGTTCTCTTCCCCCAAAGTCCATGGATGGTGCTGTCTCACGGGAAAAGGCTGTCACCTAACAGCACCCCATGCATTGAGATGAGCCTGCAGCGTAGCAGAGGTACAACTGCAAAGTGCTGATGCCCCAGGATCACCCATCAGAGGCTAGAAACCTCTCTTCCTTTGGCCATTCCTTCACTAGTTTTAAATTATAAAACTCTCAATCAATTTTCAAAATTAGCTTTTGTTTTTTTCAACAAAATGACTGACAATAATAGAGACCAACTCTTCCAATATTCTTAGGACTAAAGGGTTTTTTACAGTGGAAAAAAATAGTCTCTGGGAAACGGATCATCATTCATCATAAATGTTATTACATTCTTTGTAAAAAAAAAACTGTGAAGTTTTAACACAAGTAGAAATAAAAAGAAAATACAATTAAGCAAAGCCTATCTTTGATTATTAAAGTTTAAAACTTTGGGACTGGATATTAAAATATATAATGGGAGTTATTAGGCAACCCCATAAAAATAGAAACTGCATACATTCCATCCTGAGAAATTATGCTGCATTTAAAATTTCTTAGCATAACGAAAGACACAAGAAGGAAATGTGACCAAACAACTGCTTTACTTGTGATAACGTGGAAATGTACAGTATTTGTCCAAATTTGTTCTGAGAAGGCTTTAATGGTGGAGCCTACCCTTTGGAGCTCACATGTCCGCATCATGCACTGTGAATTTTAGACAAGGAGCTAGGAGACTTAATGTTTTATTCCTGTTGGATTTCAAACTTTCTTTAATCTTTTTCTTTTCTGTCTTTGTATTCCTTCATTTGTAATAAAACTGTTTACATTTATCTTTGCATATTGGCTTTAAGTAACTTGCCACTTTGAGTTTTATAGAGGTAAGTGTTTATCATGAGTTTCAGAAGAGTCTCTGCCTTGGACTTTTGAGAAATGCTGGAACTGTTGAGACTTTGGAGAAAGGATTTGTGTTTTTCCAATTTTACACAGGATAGTTACATCATGCTCAGTGAAATTGTGGTCATTATTGTCTTAACTTGAAAATTAAAAATTATTTGAAAGATATATGTTTTAGTGTCAATTTCTCAAGGAGTAAATGTAAGAGCGAATCTGAATTATCAGTTTGTCTCCTGTTATGGTTGATACATTATATCAACTTGAGAAGTTTAGAAGTTTAACTGAGAGACTCAACAGGGAGCCAGTGTTCTTCCTTTATAAATATCCTCATCCAGTGCAAGAGAAGGGCAAGGGGATTTTGTGAGTGCTACACCCACCCTGAAGTGGGTGGGGTGGGGAATTGCCTGTGTACCATATAAGGGAGGAGAAGAGTCTTGTTTTTCGGCTTTTATTCTGGCTGCTACCTTGAAATGTTGCCTCTGTGTCATGCCACCCTGCCTTGGAGCCAGCTGATTATGGACTGAAACTTCTACAAAAAGTAAGCTAAATAAACCTTCCTTCCTTCACTTTGGGGTCAGGTATTTTGTCCTAGCAAGGAGAGAAAAGTAACCAAGATTCCTGGAAATGTGATTACATTACATAAATATTGTACTCATCAGGGGTTCCATCACGAGATTATATAACTGAGCATGTTGTTAGTAGGTGTACTAAGGGCACATGGGAACATGACTTTAGAGGGGATGTTTATTGGTAGAATTGATCCCCTGCTGCTTTATTTTAACATGGATTGTGTAGTTTTCATCTGCTATACTTTCCACTATGCTGTTCCTTCCTTAGAGCTAGTTAACTAAGGACACCCTCTGAAATGTGAGCCAAAATAAACCTCTTGTTCTTTAAGTTGCAAGCGTCAAGATTTTGTCCATCAAACAGAAAGCTGACTATTGCAGAGCTTAAATCCCTTGAATAGCTGAGAGGATGCTGGGCAACTTGGCTTGGGTCATGCTACCATTGGTGAATCAGTTCTTCTGGTTAAAGAAAAGATGCTAATAACACTCATGACCAGTGATTAGAAGAACATTAAGATGAGAAAAAATCCATAGAGGTCAGGTTAGACAAAGGACAGTGAGAAGGGCTCCTGTATAAACAAATATAAAGAAATGCTCATTAGATTATAGTTATGTAGGAAGAGATGACTATAGCAAGTATTGGAAATAGCAATTCTGCACATGATAGAACAGAATCAGAGCCAACTTTGATCTAAAGTTTGTCTTGTTTCAGCTATATGGGTTTTAATATCTTAATGTTCATAGAAGTTTAAAAAGGATAGCTTTTCTTTTCAAATATTAGTATGACTATATAAAATTTAATAAAAGTACTCAATGTAGCATAGTTGGATTTTAGAAATTATTATATGGCATGGAGAATATAAAATGCCTCTTTATTTAAAAATTATTTTGTAGGGAACATGGCTTTTGCTGTTATAAACTGTTTTAAAGGGATAGCAAAGTCTTTCAAGGCCATTAGAGAAATGTTTTAATGAATTTTTCAGATGGTCTCAAGATTTTTCTTACTTGTGTAGCTCATCAGCAAAATTTACTATCTTAATTGTTCAAATTAAGCAAGATAAATCTTTCCTTTAGATATCAAATTGTTCCACCTTTTCTGTTGAGAAAATTTGGCTAGCAGAATAAAAATATTTAAAAAGAAAAAGAAAAACCCAAGAGAGGAGGAAAGGAGACAAAAGATGGCAAAAGATGGTTAACAGGTACAGCGAAACAATTAGAAGAACTATCTTCTAATATTCTATAATGCAATAGTTTAAAGATGGGTGACAACTGGTAATTGAGTATTTCAAATAGCTAAATAGAGAACAGAATTTCAACTCTTTTTAATGCAAAGAAATATAAATGTCTGAGATGATATATATCTACTGCTCTGATCTCTGATCTTTATATGTTGTATGTATGTTGAAACAGAACATTGTAATTCATAAATTTGTATAACCAATATGTATGATCAAAAATAATGTATTCTAAAGAAAAAAAATGTACATAAGAAAGTGTAAAAGGATTAAATTAGGATAAAATGATTAAAATAGAAACAGTACTAAAAAAATAATAATTTCCTGTATCTTTGCAATGCACTTGAAATGATTCATCTTAGAGAAATGCTCAATTATGTAAAGTTGGTTTCACAGGATACTTGCAGGCATTAGAAGTGATGAAGAAAATAAAAAACAATAATTATATTGGCTTTATAAATTATGAGAATGATAATAATTATATTTGTTATACCCAAGCAATAATCCAAATATGCATACTACATAAGGAACTTCTTTTACAGTGACTAACCAATCAATTAGGTATTATTACTATTGTATCTGTCATTTTTCCCTTCAGTTAAAGAAGAAAAAAAAAGGAAACCCATTGCTTAAAAGATTAGGCCAAATTATTATCTTACAACTAGAAGAACCTGAATTTAAATTCAGGTTTATTTGACTTCAAAATACCTAGATTTATTAATTATGCAACATTGCTATTTAGTCATACAAATGAAAAATATTACATGATTTTAAAAAATGCTGCAGAGGTAGCTCAGCCATAGAAGACTTTTCCACATATTCAATGACTTGAATTTAATTCCCAGGACTGCACAAATAAATGAATAAATAGATCTATGTAAACATACATTGAAAATTATAAAAATCATTCAGTAATAAAGTAACAGCTGACAATGTATACTGGGATATATTTTAAATGTTACTAATTAACATATTGGTATTATACTGGGTATGTCTGAGCATCTTTATATAATGAATATGAGCTATTTGTATTGTCCTTGTTTATTTCTTGTAATTGTACTCATTTTTACAGAAAGCATGAAATACCTAATTACAAGAGTAAATTAAGTATTTTCATTCTGAACCAAAAAAGAAATATTTTGCCCCTTGTTTATCACGATTGTGTAACTTGGTAATTCATCTTACCAGACATTCTAGCTAGTCATTAGGATAATAGCCAACTTAAATCTTTGGCTACTTGCATCTATTCTTGACAGGATAGAATTGATACTTAATGTGTTACATATCTGGCTAACATGATCACACAATAAAATGCCTAACACAGAAAAGCTCCAATTTATAATTAAATCACAATGCTTACACTTGGGAAACATCAGAAAAGGCTAAAAATAATTTATTAAAAAAATGAGTTAATGAAATATTTTTCAGCCTTGAGAAAGAATTAGAGTCCATTCAACTCCATCAAATGATTAGACTTTCTTCTTAATCTCCTGCTGAATTCATAGTTTGCTAATCCTGTGCTGTTCTTTGAATAATTACAAAACTCTGAGTCATTAATGCTTTAATGTGGATGATAACAAATATTATTTCCATGAAATTACTGTGACAACCTGTAAGATACTCCTATGTATTTTAACTATGTAGCAAAAATTGTATACTGGATTAGAAAAAAAATTGAAGGACTTTTCTGTGTTTTATGTCTGTGAAATTATGAATAGAAGTTCTGAGTTGTTTCCAAACTCTTTTCTGCATCTGTTGTAGTTATTAGAAAGGCCACACGGAGGTCAGAATTACAACCACACTCAATACTTTCCAATTCCAGACAACTAATGGAAAAGAAACATGTTTTTTTCATAATGTAAAAAAGCTTTCAGACAGCATGTCGAAACCAAATATGGGTCTTAGATTTCACAGCGACATTTCTCAACACCCATCCCCTATGAATTCAGACCACTTTTCTCTTTCTGAATCCTGCAAATCCACAGGGCTTTTTACCCCAAATGCTTGAATAACAAAGTAGCTTTTAAGATGCTCCTAAAGTTTTTAGCCTATTTGTTCAATCTGCTGCCATTATTTGGTGACAAGTCAAGAGGAGAACAAGGTCTTTCATAACTCTTCAAGCCTGGATTGTGAATCACACATAAAGGGCTGGATAATTCCACTTTATCATTTGTCTAAAGGCTATGCAAGTTGCCCAACACCAATATGCATATATTTTTTTCTATAGAAATAGAGCTGTTCCCACAAAGAAACCAACAAAATGAATTTTATTGTACTGGAGATTCATGATGAAATTTGAGATATGATGATGGAAGAAAAAAGAATACTCAGTAGAATGAGCTGATGCCTTCTGGTATGTTAGAGGTGAGGACAGTGGTTAGGTAAGTAAATTAGAATGTTAATACCTGAAACGTTTGAAAGCAATCAATGTTCTTGCCTTACGAGATTACCTGTGCGCCAAATTTCTCCCCAGATTTTGAGTTTCCTATCACAGGCATTTCTTTACTCATTTTTTTTTCTATCTACAAATTTACTGACCTCACATATACAACACTAGCAAAATAGTACCTTTGTGTTAGAGTGTACTATAGCGTGATGAAGTCATCGTATATCAAGTCTGAATCCAGCTTGAGTTTTTAACCCATTTTAGAGATTTCAAAAGTCAATAAACCTTTCTATATTCTAGTCATTTACAAGTTCAGAGTTAATATCATTGTTATTATTTCCTAATTCTCAGTGACACTGCCCTCTTTTTACCTACTGTAATTTTCAGAGATTGTATGTTTCATACCAGTTCTTGGAAATCAAGATCTACAAAGCATTATACAAAATACAGTTAGCACTCAATAATATCTGATTTCTGTATAGAGTCAACCTGAAAGACCAATAATGCAACAAAAAAATGTAACCACGAAGAACACCTTGTCTACTTGATCTTGGGAGAAAATATCAAAAGTGTTACTAGGGAACTCCTCAGGGCAGAAGAAACTGAGAAAACATTTTTAAGCTTTGTTGCTCTCAATCAGAAAATGTTGTCTTTTGTGGGACATCTGGCAGTGACACTAGTTCATTTTGTTTGGGAATTTTTTGTGGTATTTTTTGTTTGTTGGTTATCACTAGAGGGTTGCTTCCGATAGCCAAGGATTCTACTAAATACCTATAGTCTTATGATAGCCACCTACGACTAAGAATTACCTGGTCCAAAAGATGAAAAATGCTAAAATTTGAGAGAATGTATCCTTAAATATATTTTTAAAAATCCATTTTCCATTTCTATCCATGTCAACACTTGGGCTCCTGTAATTTTTCTTCCTTTCAATTTCTGTTCTCATCATGAGTTTTCTTAATACCACAAAAGCCTGTTGGCTTTTATAACTACCATTAGCATCTGGTGTTCCAATTTACATCTTTACTTCACATCCCATTTCTACTATTTTCTGCTTTTCACATTATAAAACCATCTAAAGCATTATATAAAAAGCAGAAATTTTCTTATAAAAAAGAAGTCAGGCAGACAGACAGGGATATATGTAGGAGACAAGGGAAAAGAAAAAAATTGTGAAGATTTGTACACACATCATATTTATTGCTTTACTCTATCTACAAATGTATATGTATCATGAGCACATTAAATACCAGACTAAATAAAGATCCTCTATCTTTTTATATCTTGACTGCTGAGCATGGCATTGAAACTGCAGATGAATTCCAGAATTTCATGACATTTTTTTAAAAACAGAGCTTTTCTTGAGTGTGTGGCAGAAACCAGTAAGTGAAAAGAAAGCAAATGAGAGGAGGCAAGATTTTACACTAGATGTAGTGATGAGATGCCCAAGATTGGACTGCGAGAAAGTCTCAGAGACTCATAAGGGATAACAAATTTCTTGGTCTTATATTGCTATATGACATGGAAGAAATGTGTGAAGGGATTTTATGAATTAGTTCAAATGAACAATTAAAGAGATCAATAACTCTAATAATACTTAATTACTTCCAAAAGGTCCTGTATGTGTGGTTTAATATATACACTTAGGAATATGCACACCAATGAAACAATGTAGATACATATGAAACAAAAGTAGAATATATACACCTATGAAATAAAAATTCTGAGATGTTTATGAGCCATATGGTAGGTAAGCATTTCATGTGGTGGCTATCTTATCTGAAATGTTCAGTAGAATGCTTGGTATTTTCAACAGCGTACTAAACCTAAAAGATAATTACTAAAAATTCCCTTGTGTTTAACCTGAAAACTTTATGACATGCAAGATTTCAAAGTGTACACTTACATATACTGTTGTAATTCTAGAATTTAGGGCTTTCCTTTCTTCTCTAATTACTCTTAAAAGCAAGTTTGCAATTAGAAAACTCAAGAAAAAAAATACATAGCTTTGGAATATGAGCATATGATACTATTCTTGTACCAGAAAAAAATTACTTTTGAAAAACCCTTCAGAACCAAATTAAATATTAGATACATTACAGAAATTTTAATAATGTATTACACATTCATTTAATTAAACATTTTTCAGATAGTGCATTTTTGAAAACTTGTAAAACTTTTGACCTTGGGAGATAGCTGGACACAAAAACTATCTGGTTGTAATTTCACTGAAAAAAAAATCAGCTCTGTAATGTGTGTGTGTAAAGAAAACTTTGAGGTAAACTGAAATAGAAATGCTTACCTTTAGGTTAGAAGATTGCACCTAATCTTTAGTTTTTTCATATCTATGTTTCTCAATTTTTCTGCAATTAAGATATTTTATTTACAGTAAAAAGAAACGGCAGCTATTTTTCAAGGATTCTTACACAGAGCGTTTTCTTCATCTAATGTATTGCTAAAGCCATTTCCATAACTGTCTCATTCGCTCTGTGTTGGAAAACAGGAAGGAAATGCATCTGTAATAAATAAAAGCAGCATACAATAAAAATGTGGGAGATCCATAAATCTTTCTGCTTAGCAAAGCAATTTTTGTGGCTCCAACAGTTGGAATCAATTCTTGCAGAGTTTCGTGTTGTAATATTGGCAGAGGCCCAAAATCAGGAGTTGTTGCTGGGGACAAAGTTACTCAGAGTGGGCAGTGGAGCTAAGACAAAAAGACCAATTTGATCAGCGGTGACTTCATTTCATGAATCATTATGCTGTTACCCTGTGCCCGAAGATAAGTGGTTTAGGCAGGGTCATGATTTAGCAGTCTCCTGAGACTCTGCTGTCTAATTAGAGTGACTCTCAAAAAAACCCTGAACTCAGCTAATTTCTCATTGGCCTGTAGGAAAGGCAGACATGTGTTTCCTGTGCTTCCAGTGCTGTTAGCTTTTTTAGTCCTGCGGTGTGCATGGCACAAATGGAAATGCATTTTGACTCAGAAAATTCTTTATCTAAGGTAATAATATGCTTGTAATAGGTGAGAATAGCAAAACTCTAATGCTCAGTAACTATAGGCAGATGAAATCCTGTAACTGTTCTAAATATAATTTCACTTATATTGTTGCTTTAGTCACTTGTTATTCTAAAATTGTGTCCATTCCCTATCAGTGAGTTGTTATCACAATTTTCCCATCGCAGCTGGGCATGGTGGAACAGGCCTATAATTCTGGCACTCTGGGAGGTGGAGGCAAAGAAGATTGCAAATTAGAACCCAGCCTGGGCAGTTTATGAACTTAGCAAGACTCTGTCTCAGAATGTAAAATATGAAAAAATGTCTGGGGAAAGAGCTCTGTGTCAATACCTAATATCATTAAAAATATAATCCACCCACTGCAACAGACTACTGATTACTGAAAGTTGGAGAAATGGTTGCTTTTGATACTAATTGTTTTATGATTCATTGAATCCAAGAAGACAGAAATAGAAATCCTTACAAAGAAATGTTTGTGAAAGTACCAATTAAACAGGTTATGAACAGTCCTGATGTCTCTTCTAATCTGTGAAGTTTAATTTAATTAATAACCCTTTGAAATCATTACTTGATGTCTCACCCATAAGTCAAAATAACATGCTGAACATTGAGCCCTCCAAGATGCAAAATGGAGATCTAACTTGGTATGGAGCTGTAGAGGGTGTTAACATATGAAAATCAGACTGGAAGGCCCTCTTACGTACCTGTATTAGCTAAATCAGTTTCCACCCCCTCCAGCCATAGTGACGCAGCACTGATGCATTCTCAGACTCATTGGTCTACCAGGTTCATTCATGTATATACGCAGCACTGATGCATTCTCAGACTCATTGGTCTACCAGGTTCATTCATGTATAACTGCTCTTGGTGTCCATGACATTTTTAACCTCTTATTGTACCATAAGCCATATCTGGTTGTTCAGTGAAAGTAGATTTTGAAACAAACTGTATGCTATTTTTAGAGGGTCCTTGTTTTCTTAAAAATAGGCAGTGCTGTTTTAATGGTCTTGCTACTGCATTTAAGCATGGGTATAAATATAAATTGTGTTTTAGTGCCTATTAAAACCTGGGCCTTGTACTTCCATGCTATGAATTGCTTTATCATAACTCATCCTCATTTAAGGTTTTGCTTTGAATTCTATAACCTGTAGAGATCTAAGAAGGCAATGCGGAGAGATACAATTATATTGTTATGGTATATTTTCTTTCTGTATTATTTCAACTGCTACACTACTTTCATGTGTATATAAGCCTCTGGCAATTGTTTGAGATGGGGTCTCGCTATATAGTTTAGACTGGCCTTGAACTCACTGTGTAGGCCAGGTTCATCTCAAACTGGTGAAAATCCTCCTGCCTCAGTCTCTCAAGTTCTAGTATTACAGCATGTACCATCGTGCCCATCTGCCTCTGATGATTCCTCATAATATTGTTCAGTTTAATTTCTTAATACTATCCATTGTTTTATGCTGATTGTTCTCTTATTTTAATTATTCTATATTCCATGAAGTGCTTTTGGAGTTGGGTTGAAATGTTCACTGCATTTTCATTACAAGTAAAAATACATTTTAAAAATTTCACCAGAACAGAAGCCCTGCCCCTCATTATCTTGTATTTGGCTGTGCAGTCAGTGTGTGCAAAAATATACCCAAAAACCAGTAAATTCTGTTAGACATGGCTACAAACCACTTCACTGATCCCAGAAACTGATGGCTATGTTTAGTGAGCTAGCAAACAAACTATGGTGCCTAAAACTGGTCTAATATTACCTGCAGAAGGGAAAAGTGCTTTCCATTCAATCCTTCATTTGATTGTCACCATGGCACATATTATTAGTACACGCATTCGACATACATGGGAAAAGAAGGCTAAAAATGCCACAGTGTTGTGTTTAGAGATGTGCACAACCAAGTAGTCAAGAAATGAGGTCTCATCTGACTCTAACACTTACAGTTTTAGCTTTGTTATACAGTCTTATTCAAGTGAAAGCAACTTTTAGTTTTTTCTCAGCAGTAGAAGCAACACGTGCATGCACGTTCATACACAGCCATCAACTTGCTCACAGACCTCAGGGTATTTTTGTTTTGATGCTTTAGGATAATTTTAAGAAAAAGTGTTTGCAGTGTTCACAGAGAACACTGAAATTGTGTGCCTTTTACTGAACCTAGGTAGAAAAATATTGTCAAAAGAACACAACTCAGAATTTCAAAGTTCTGATCTTAAAAGAAGGATTAAGTTTATATTTTCAATAACATGGAGCAATTTTGCAATTTTTTAAACTATCTAAACTTCAGTTCCTTCTGTATTTGGAAGTAACAAGATATATGAGTGCTTTAAGTACCAAATTAGGCAATGTAAAAGATGCCTGATATAGGTTCTGTCATATATTTGTCTCACTGGTTGGTATTCCTTCTTTTTTTTCCCACAGAGCAGTAAGAATAGCATAGCTTTTCCCTTGTAAACATTCCAAGTGCCATTGGCTGTCAGTAACTTCATTGGTTCTGTTTTCTACTTACATACTACTATCATAATTTGTTTTTTGCTGCATTAACTATATTGCTAGTCTTGGGTCTTTGGACTGAGTTTTCCTTCTGTCTGTGTGTCCTTACGTGGTCATCTACTTGATATGCTTTCTCATCATTTTCAAACCACTTTTTCAGTGAGGGCTTTATGAACAACCTGCTAAAATATATGATACATTATTCCTTTCACTACACTTTTGTACTCTGTGGGCTTGATTTTCTTGAATATGCATTATGCAAAAAAACGCTTTATTATATCTATCTATCTATCTATCTATCTATCTATCTATCTATCTGTCTGTCATCTGCCTCACCCACTGGCATATACATTCCTTGAGGTCTGAAACGTTTGTCTGTTTGATTCATTCATTTATTCCCTGTATCTAGAACAACCATCCATACACAATAGACATAGAACTAATAAATAGCTCCAAAGTGAATATTTTTGACAGAAAAATAATCAAAGTTAAAGATCACTATGGAACATGTTGAAATGAACATGGAATTGGGTAAAAGACTGAAAAGTTATTATAAACAGAGAAATGCTATATGGATACTTAAGTTTTATGCCTGGCAGTGAAAAAGCAACAAAGCTTAAATTTTAATAAATGTTGATATCATCATAGATGAATTAAAATCAATGTTGAAGGTAAAGGTTTTTACATTCAGTGATGTATCCACTTGATATAACTCCATCACTTTTTGCAAATATTTTTCAAAAATAAATTATGTGATGATTTATGACCTTTTACCCCATTTAAATTTGTATCATATATGAGCAAAGCATAGATTTAAGAATTTGAGCTAAAAATTCAAATAGTCTAGGAAAACAATTCTGATATTGACATCCCCGCATCCCAAATTCTAAACTTTCCATTCTCTTGTTTATTTTTCAAAGCATGTGATTTTTAAAGTCAAAATCTAGTGTTTAAGTTTGAAAAAGTAAGCAAGTCCATTACTTTTTATACATAATGCAGCACGTATTAGCTAAAAAGTTATTCTCACACCTAAGATCATTTAAGTTTTGTATTTTATCCCTTAAAAAAGGATGCCACTTCGTTTCACATTCCCATCTTCATTAATTTTGAGTTATTTTCATGATGAGAATAATTTTGTGTCTAGGATCATTTTTTTAAAAAGGTTTTTCAAATTTTGTTGAAAATACTATCTTCACTGCATTGCATTATCATTATTTTTTGTATCTTTATAAATTCTTCATCAATATGTTGCAAATATCAATTGATTAAATTTCTGTGGCCCTATTTATGAATTCTCTTCCACTCTCTTTAACTATGTGCTCATTCTTTGGATAACACTTGTTTGTCTTGATGAGTGTGGCTTCATATGAAATCTTCAAGGTGAGTAGTGTCAGTCTTCCAATTTTGCTTTCTATTTCAGTGTTATGTTGGTCTGGGTCTTTTATGTGTCCATATAAAGTTACAAATTGATTTATTAGCTTTCCCAAAACAATTTGCTTGGAGATGTATTGACATTTGAATAAAATTATTGATAAATTTGAAAAAAAAACTAACATCTTAAAGGGATTCAATCTTCTTGGCCACAAAAGTGGAATGCCTCTTGATTTATTTAATTTTTCTTTGATTTTTTTATGGCTACTTTCTAGATTTCTTCAGATAAACCTCCATATTTTATTGGATTTATATATAAATATTTAACTTCATATGGCATAAATAATGTGCTTTTAATTTCAAATTCTATTTGTTCATTGCTAATATACAGAAAAGAGACTACACAATAACCTTATATCCTGAAATATTCTCATAGTCAGGATTTTCTTTGTTGACTCAGATTTTCTAGATTTATTAAAATACAATCTGCATGCAAAAAGTTTTTTTTTTTTTCTTTTTTAATCAGGGATCTCACAAATGCACGCTTGCCAGGCAGGTGCTTATGCTGCTGAGCTAAATCCCCAGCCCTCCAGTTTTGTTTTTCTTTCCAAATACATATGTATTTCCAGCTTGTTGTATTACATAGCTCAGACTTTGTGTATAATGTTGTAAAGGAATAGTGAGAGAGAACATCCTTGTATTGTTTCCAATATGAGATGAAAAGCTTTTGGTTTTCACTATTGAATGATATGTTTGACATAGGTTATTAAGTTTAGGAAGTTACCTTCTCTTTCTGGTTTACTGAATGTTGTTTTATTGTAATAGGTTTTAAAGTTTGTCACATGTCTTTAGTGCATCTACTGCTATGACTATGTGAACTTTCTTTTGCAATCTGATGATCTGATGGCTTACATTTATCACTTTGTAAATATTGAACCACATTTCCATACCTGGTATAAGTGTCTCTTGGCCTTTATGTATAATCCTTTTTATGCATATATGGCTGTTGAAAATTTGTTGTGTGTATGTTTATTTGAAATGTCAGTCTGTAATTATCTTGCAATATCTCTGGCTGATTTTGGTACTAGAGTATTGTTGCCCTTATCAAATGGTTGGTGGAAAAAATGCATCCGTTCTCACTTTCTCACTTTCTGAAGTGTGAAATATGTTTCTGTTCTTTATAAAAGACTCAGCTTGTTGTATTTTTTTAGCAGAAAATAGATTAAGGTATAAATTAGTACCAGAGGTATGAGGTTTTGCTGTAACAATTATTCAAAAAAATTATGAAAGGAACTTTTTGAAATGGGTATAATAGGTAAAGAATAGAATAGTTTTGAAGTGAGAGTTGGAATGGAGTGAAGAGGCTACCATGCATGGAGCTTTGAAAGTGATTCTCCTGAGGGGTCAGAAGGGAAGAGCTGTACAGAAAGCTGTTGTCTTAGTGACTTAAGACCTGGTGATCAAAATAATGGTAGAAAGGATAATGAAAACGATTCTGAGGAATTCTTAAATGGAACGAATAAAGTTTGGAATACTGGGGAAGGCTATCCTTGCTACAAAGTAACAAGAGCTTGGCTGACTTAATTGTTCCTCTTCTTTCATTTTTGGAAGCCAGAATATAGTGACAAACTCAGATATTTTACAAAAGAAATCTCTAAGCAACTCAGACAACTGTGCGAAGACCACAACCTGTGAGTTTTTGTGGTATCCGTGTTGTGCTAATTTTGTAGGTTTCCAAAGTGCAAGACCTGCTTTTACCCAAAAAATAAGACCTAGTAGGAAAAAAAAAAACAGTATCGAAAACTAGAGAAAAAAACATCTGTCCCAATCATTCTCTTCTTGCTTTACCTACCATCATTGCTCTTGCTTGGGGGCAGCTCTGGAAGGCAATTTTTCAAATATGGTATTGGAGGGATAGTTGCTTCCACCTCGATTTCAAAGATGCCTTAGAGAGCCACTAGTCCCCAGCAAACGGAGGTGCCACAGAAATCCATGAAACAATCAGTGGGATTGTGAGTGTGGGGCTATGGAGGAGGCCAAAGGGCAAAGCAAACAAAATGACACAGCTGTAAGGCTACCAGCATGCACTGGGAGCAGGAGAGAGTCAGGACTTCCAACTCCAACTCATGAGACCTGCTTTGTCAACTGTGCCCGCCAGAGCCGTGACCTTGGGGGTTCAACACCAGTCCTTTCACGTTGGAAAGGTGGCTATGGAGTCAAGGAGAATTAGTCTTCAGCCTGAAGTTTAGTGTTGAATATTTTAACTCGTTTGATACTTATTATTCCTTTCTTCATTCTTATAGCTCTCTTTTAGAATAGAAACATCTATCCTATGCCCATTCCATTACTTTAATTTGGAAGTGCATATTATTAGGATTTCAGAGGAAAAATTTTACATCAAGACGAATTTCACCTTTTCTTTTACCTATATCTGATTTAGATGAGGTTTTGGATTTTGGCTTTAAAGTTAGTGATAGAATGAGGTAAAATGATTGGGTTGGGCGGGGATAATTTTTTTAAGTAAGAAGGAATGAATTTAAGGAGTCAGGGAGGTAATGCTATTATTTAAGTGTACCTTCTTCAAAATTTAATAGAGATTTGGTTATTAAGAAAGATGAGGCATTCAAAGTTACCATTTTGGAAGAAGAAACTAGGCTTTCCCGAGTCAATGAACCTGTTAATATCTTATTTTTCTTGGACTTTCAAAACTAAAAAAAAAAAAATTATAGATACAAACGTCCATAATATTTTCTAAGAGCAGAACAAAACTAGGTAATACCACAGTATATACTGAAAATTTGCTTTTAATCCACTCAGACAATCTGTTTTAATTGGTACATTTAGACCACATACATATTGAAAAGAGATTATTGATATATTTAGAGTAATATACTCAACATCTACTTTTGCTTTCAAATTGTTGGTTTTAAAATTTCTATTGGGTTTTTACTTTTTATTTTCATGGTTTTAATTGAGAATTTTACATAATTCCCCTTTCATTTTTTTCTAAACAAATGTGATTCTTACTTTTAAAAACTCATGTCATACTAGAATTTTCAATGTATTTATAACTAGTATAAGCCCGCATTCAAAGAACAGTACGTTACTTCATAAGTTATATGAACCACATTGTCATAAGAAAATAATTCTAATTCTTTTTATCTCTTCCATGTGTCATCGCTGTCTTTCATTTCACATATATAAACATATGTACATAAAGTGTCTATAAACAAGATTGAATGTGACTGCTGCTTTTTTCTATTCTCTGTTTATTTTGCCCCATTTTCCTGAATACTCTTTGATCTGTTACTTTTCTCTTAGAGTCATTAGTGTACTAATGATTGGTGGTTTAAATTCCCAGTCTTATAATTCCTACATCCTTGCTGTTTCTACTCTAATGCTTTTTCTGTCTCTTCCAATTTTGGCTTTTAGTATGCCTTGTAATTTTTCTTGATAGTTGCATTATGCATTATGTAAAATATCTTTTATACCTAAACAGTTTGTAATATGTGGAAAATTTTAGTAGGAAGGGACACTTTCTATTGTCCTATGAGTTGTAATTAAGTCTGAAGTCTGAAATTCACATCCCATTCTTCTGGTGGGTAAAATGTCTACAGCAGGCAAGTCTCCAGGTCATTTAGGCTCTGATAAAACCTCAGCAGTTTGGTTTCTATTTAAACAGTCTCTCTTGAGGGCTCGCTTTGTTAAAAAAATAGTGTTCTGATGTAATATTTCCAAATGTTTTCATTTCTCTTCCATCTGCCAAATTCCTAAAAGGATTGTCTCCTGTTAAACTTGTAGAAGTCTGGTGGACACATTAAGATTGAGTCCTTTTAGAGACGAATCCTTAGACTTGCTTACATGGAAACTCCAGCAACTTAGCAATTACAGTTTATGTTTTCCTACCCCTCTACATGTGTCTATGGCAGTTTATGTGATTATTTTTTCAGGGCATTTTCTTTTCATTGAAAACCTCTTTAGCATCATGAAAAGACTCCAACTAATACTATGCAAGGAAATGATGAATACAGGTAGCTGTGTTGCTATCAGTGTAAGAAGACTACACATTCAGAAAAATAAATTCTAATATGCTTCCTGAAGCTTTACCCTGTATCTAAACCATACAAGCATGAAATGGAATCAAGTTAACTAGACATAGAGGGGAGTTTCATGAAAAATTTCTTTCTCAGGCATTTGTATTCATGCAAAGTTTTAGTGCTCTGGTCATCAGCATCACAGAGGGATCCACATAAATATAAAAGCATACCATAGGGGCATTTGCATTTTATATGAACAATTTTTAATGATGTCATAGAGAAATGTTAACTAATTTCATTTTTAATTAGTTTCAAGGAGCAGAAAAATTAAGTGATTATATTTAGAACTTATTTAATTAAAATAGATAAACTATATTTCAAGTGCATAATATAGATAATCTCACTAAGTTCAACTCCTGGATTGACTACTGCTTTAATTAATAGAAAGGATTGTAGCATATTAAGGCAAAGAAAAAGAAAATCTTTTGCTTTTTCCCTTTTATTGTAATTGCAAGTCATTCTGAGATCTGGGTAAGTGAGTAGTTGATATTAAAGGCAGGAAATGTTTATTATTCAATGCAGTAGTCTGCAGTGACATTTCTTATCATTTCAGCATAACTGTGCCAGAGGGTCTGTAAATAGTATTTGCCAAAGGCAATTTTACACATTCATAATATTCTTTGATGTCTGGGCTAGGCCCAGTTGACAGGGCCCTGGAGGCTAACTTTCTGCTTTTCTGGCAGGCTGATAAACCAGTGGGGGGATTATGGCGAGACAAAACAAACCCAAAGAAATGAATTTAGTAATTTTTGAATTAAATTCACCTCAAGAAAGCAGTATGCAGCAGGCTGTGGCCGTTTAATAAGAACTTACTGAATAAGGAGAGGACAATTTACATCAAGGTCATAGGGAGTATTTTCAAGAGAGAAAATTTACCTGCAGCAAGCATCCTGGAGAGATGTGACCTGACACTTCTGCATAAAAACTCATTCTGAGGAATATAAATAACAGTACTAACGGTCTTACTTTGTGGTCTTCATCATACTCTTACTTTATCCACTGATTTAATGACTGAGCACTTGGTATTTTAATCACAGCAGCCACAGAACTACAAGCTAGAAAACGGTAACAGGCAGAGTGAACAAGGCAACACAGCAAGTGGTGAAACATTCAAATAAAAAACCACCCAACTTCATATCATTTATTAATGTGTCCATAAAACTACTCAAAATCTTTTTCCTAAAATGTAAAATTACATAAATTATTATAATTATTTTTTAAAATCTAAATTTATGTTTATTATTTTTCTCCATCTAGAAGATAGATTTCTTGATGGTATGACTTCGTCTTATTTTCTCCTTTCTCTTCAATACCAAGGATGCCCCACAGCAGAGCATGGGTAGTCAGCAAGTATGCACTGAATCCATTAATTAATAACATCATGTTTTTCAGAAAGTGTTCCTAGAGACAAGATAGTGCCTCTATATTTTTATAATAATGAAGTAGTGACACAAATATAAAATGCAATTTTTCAGAGAGTAGACAGATTCTAAATCTTTCATTGCACTCCTAGTCACTCCTAATCCCTGGTAGAATTTTGATTTTCGTATTTTGTGAATATTTCTTGGGAGGAAACTCATGGTAAACATAAATTTTCCACTATCATAACAGTGTAAGATGATGAAGTAAGGTATAATTTGGAGGCAGATACGTTCAATTTTAAGCTCTATTATTTTTTATGTGACTTTGCATATATTATATTAGTTCATTGTGTGTGTTTTGTGTGTGTGCGTGTGGTCGCGTGCGTGATGGAATTTCAGAAATTCCACTTTCCTCATCCTAGTAAATTAACCAAGAAGACAGTTATTTATAGTCATATCTTATAAAATTTATTCTCTGCCCTCCACCAGAATAATTTTCTAAAAGTCCCCATGCGTTCCATACTGAGATTTACAATGTTGTGTTTTGTTTTGAATGACTTCTGGTTTCTGTCCTCTAATTTCTATTTCCAGGCATGCAAAGCCTTCTCTTTAGACCTAATACTTTTATTTCCATCTGCCTGTTTTACCTAAATCAGCTTTCAGGAAAGCAGCCCACATCCTGGTGCATCGACCCTGTGATCTCCATAGCAAGCCCTTAGCACTACGTTTATTTGGCTCATGCACCACTTTGTAATGCTCTGCTTTGTGAGTTGGTAGTACTGTGTGGAGTAGAGTCATCTATTAAAGAAAATGTCTTATATCAGTTGGGTTTCTTCACCCTCACATTTCTTATAGTGCTGGGCACAACCTATGTTGTAAATAATAAACTAATAGATTCCTATACTGCTTCATGGAGTTCATGACTTTATAATGAAAGCCCAGAGACACTCATTAATCACTGTATGTATTTACTTATTTTTTCATTCATTCATGCATTTATTTATTTTTCCAATTATGAGAAGGTCAGGGGATATGGATGAAATATAGAAAGTAGAGAAATAAAAAGTAATAATCAATAGAAATCAGTGAACTTTTATATTTTGCATTTCATGAAAAATTTTTTTTTCTCCTGTTGGTTACATGGTTGTTATGTAGAATATGATGCTAATTTTTTAAAAAAATTCTCACTGTACCTATGAATGTACATTGGCTTTAAAGGTGATATAAGTAAAAGAAGTAAGGTGTATCACATACATGTACCAACTCTCCTTAGTGAGCATAATCATCATGTACTACAAACATGTAAAACAAAATAAAATCATAAAGAATGAAAAATTAAAATATAATATTGTGTGGGCAACAGAAATTTAAGATAAGAATTTAAACTCAGGCATATGGCACACAGCTCTAATTGCAGCTACTTAGGAGACTAAGGCAGGAGGGTTCTGAGTCTGAAACCAGTCTAGGCAACGCAGCAAGATCTTTTCTCGAAACAGCAAAATGAAACACAGTGAAATGAAATGAACTGTAACAAAGCAAACACCTGAGAACATAGCTCCAATGTGTAGATAGTGTTTGCCTAGCACATACAAGGCCCTGGGTATCATCTTTAGTACTGAAAAGGAAGAAGAAGGAAAATGAGGAGAGGAGGAGGAGGAGGGAAGAAGAGAGAAAGGAAGTAAAGATGGCAGAGAAAGATAAAAAATGAAGGCAAATTTTACAGTTGCATCTTGTATGAAACGCAGCAGGGTGAGGAGGTACCCTCGGGCCTCAGTGTTGTGAGGCTAAGTAGAAAGTATGTCAAAATTCCTAAAAATTCTCTTACATGGTTTTATATCTCCAAACTTGGAAACCTATGTGTGCCATTACCTCGATCCGAGATTTAAACCTCATTCATTGAAGAATAACGCTCCAGCAGCAAGCATCACTGTAATATATCACTGTATGTTCACCCACTTTGTGAAGTCAACAGTGTGCAGTCACCTTAGTGATGCAGAGTAACTGGCTCAGTCCTACAAATTTATGCCTGGCCACTGATGACAAGCATCAGTTTTAGAAGCCTTCACTTCAGCAACCATCTTTGCAAACATGAGCACCTTCAGTGGTGAGAACCAACACTTCACCCCCTTGAAAAGCACAGTAGAAATATTTTTCTTTTGCCTCCCCAATGAATATTAAATCTTTTCTTTCTTCCTTCCTTTTTGAACAGAACAAATCAACTACTAAATTTCCATTTCTCAAAATCACATGAGTGGCAGTGGTAGGTTAGAAAGTGTCTTTCAGGTTAGCCTTGATGCTTGTTTTTCTGCCTGCATTAAACCAGAAAAACACCCCTGAGATTTAATTATCTTCCTATATGATTTTTCACTACAAAGTCACTTTTCTCTTATTGTGTTGCTCTGCTGAAAAAAAGTCTTTAGTACATGAAATTTTTTTTAATAGTAAAGGCAAGATAACTTCAAAGATGAAGTGTCCTAGCTTTATTGTCTTTGACAAAAGGCTCTGAGTGCTTTGAACAGTTTCAAGGAGGTATGAAGGTGTGGGACTAGGACTGGTGTAGCTAAGGTCTGGAATAAGAACTTTGGGATATGGATTCCTTTGTAATCTTCTGTACTTGCCTCTGTATTTAGGCCTATACAGGTGTCTGGTATTGAAAAATATTTGCATTTGGATTATTATGAAGAACAATTCTTCCACAAAAGTGCAAAGCTGTTTTCATAGACTTCTGATAGGAAAAGAACACAAATAACATCACACACAGATGGATGCTAGCCTGGGGATGTAGCTCAATGGTAGATACCTGCCTAGAACATGCATGATTCTGAATTGAATCCCTACGACCTCAGACAAACAGATTTACAAAAAAAAAAAAAGAATAAATAGAGACAAATGTCAACAACTATAGCACAATAGGGAATCAAGTAGAGAAAATTCTGTTCTTAATCATTTATCCGTGCTTCACTTTTATACAACTGTCATTAATTTTCCTTTGTCTTAGCATTTTACTCATTCTTAGTCCATCTGGTAGGGCATGACTACCAAATGAAGGATTGTGAATATCTGGAATTCTATCCCATAACAGTATTAGAGTGTGGGGCCTTTAGAAGTTGACTAAGTCAAGAGGATAATACATACACTTTAGATGCATGTCCTTATGAAAGAGATCTCAGAAAGTGTATCATTTCACCATATGAGACTGCAACAGGAAATATTGGTGTAAAACATAAATAGACCCTTGAGAGACATCAAATCTTCCCGAATCTTGGTAGTAGTCTTCCCAGCCTCCAGAACTGTGAGAAATGAATTTGCATTGTTTGTAAGCTGTCTGAACAGGCAGCTAGATTTATGACTTCATCACTTAGACCGAGACCCTCAATTCTCTCCATTTTTAAATTTCCAGGAAAATCTTTTGATTGATACATTCTGGAGTGTCTGTGATTTGCCTATTGTCTATAAATCATGTCCAGAAGTCAGAGTCAAGCTGCAAAATCATGGTGGCTCTTATTTCAATTATGTCGTTAAGGAGAAGGAGGAGAGTGAGCAAAAATAATGAGATCAGTTAGCCAAGAAGTATATTGTGGTCTGTGAGACTCTAACATGCTCCCATGATTGTAAAATTTTGATATTAAAATAAGGATCACATGGGAAGAAATATGGAAGAATAAGGCTAAATAAATCACTCTGTTGGAGCTAAAGATGGTACTCAGTAGTAGAATGCTTGTCTAGCAAAAGGGAGGCCCTGGGTTCAATCCTTAGCACCAAAAAATTAACCAAAGAAAGAAAAAAAAAGATAAGTGGCACACACATAAGTAATTTTTTAAGTTGATCAATATTTGTTTGAAATACATAATATTCTCCTAGATAAGCTAATGCCAACTATTCAACTATTATATATTCCTCCTGTTCATTCATTCATTCATTCATTATCCACTAATGCTGAGAGATTTTTCATTTATTCAAAGGATACAGGTTTTAAAATACGAGTATTTGAGCATGAAATATATGCAGGATAAATCTCAAGACAATACTGATAGTTATGTTGATTGGGCTATATTAACACCTAATTTACACACATTTCCACAATACAATAGCTCACATCTAAACATCTTTATTCTCTTCTTCCTCAATCCATTTTAGGCTGACTATAAGCAAGACTTTTGCTTCTTCCAAAAAATTAAGGATTTGGCTTTCTTCTGTTTAATGATCCATGTCATTCTCAATGCCTCCTCAGTGTTTCTCTGGACCCTGTGGATCTGGTCAGCTGAAAAGTTAAAAAGAAAGATTTAAAAAACAGGTCTAATAATGGCAATCTTTACTTCCTCCTGCATTCCATTGCTCAGAATCTGTTACAGGGAAGCAGAAGTCCTATGGACCACAATATGGAATCTACTTTTATACTGCAGCAGCAAAATGTTGAATTCTGCCCTGATACCCTGAGCAAGAGAAGGCCTTCCTCTGAGCTGACCTATTTAAACAGATACACATGATTTTCTGAAAGGAGCAACACTCCCTACAAAAAATGAAAAAAAATGAGGTCAATTGCAATCATTTCCAGTTCAGCATGATGCTTCTTCTTTGGTTCATCTTCCTAGAGGTTGACCATGTCTTCCATGCATGGCAAAATTTGCATGGAGAAGTAAGACATGTATGCTACCACTCATTGAGGGTGTTGCTGGGGCTAAGACAAGAAGAGAAAGGTCAGAGTGATGGGTAGAAACCACCTTCCAAATCTTCACATGCTGTTGTTTTCTAGAATGACACACTGATGAGCCTTTAAGATTGCTGAAGCAAAGCCCTATTTCCAACTCATTATGAACATATTTGACAATGTGAGAAGTTAAAGACTTACAGGGTCTCACTATGCAGGTCAGTCTGGATTGGGCTTGCTTTGTAGCCCAGGCTGGTCTCTAACTTGCAAAAGATTCTCCTGCCTTAGCTTCCCAAGTGCTGAGATTACAGGAATGCATCACCAGGCACCAGTTAAATTAAATTATATTTTACACAGCACATTGTTGGCATGATTCATGACTGTTAATAGGCAGATGTACTTTCTGTCAGCCTTGACTGGTACATTTGCCCCAAAATTTCGATAATGCCCCCTGAGTTGGTTTCAGGTGGTTTCTGTATAAAAGCCAACCAGTCAGATTCTATGCTCCAGTTTGCATTCTTCTAAGAGGAGCGGAAATGCCAAAGAGCTTCTATTACACAAAATCAATGTAATTGCTCTATTTCATCAAGTCTTATCAATGGACAATTTGTGTATAACACTCTAAGCACTAACCACTCTAAAAAGCAATTAATAAAAAGTTTCCCTTAATTTAACTATAACTACCTTTTTAAAAAAAACATTTAGCATGTTTTTAATACTACAGTTTTAAAATGCATTGTTCCATGTATTTTAAATGATTGTTTGAATTACCATTCACATTTGACAGTTCAGAAAATATAAATTGGGAATAGTGGCCCATGGAGAATGCACAAATGTCTTCACTTTTAATCACATCTTGTTTTCTTTTCTTCAGTGCTATATCACTGCCTTAAAGCTAAATGAATCTTAGATATCAGAATGCACAGTGCCCTTTTATGCCCATTTTGATTCCAAAATAATCTCATAATCCAACCAAGTAGTTATCCTGTCTGTCTATAGACATTTATGGTAATAAGTATTTTATATATCATACACTAGGAACAGAAGCATTTTATAGCAGCAGTATTTTACTTATGAAGTTTCGCACATTTATGTGTTAGGGTAACTAAAAGGAAAAAGTGGTGACAGTGTAGCTAAGCATCTAGAATTCATAATCCATTTTTTCCTGTATCAGTATCAGCAATACCTGGATATTCCAAAAATAGTGGATCATGCACAGTGATATCAAGTAGGAGAAAATTTATTTTCCAGACTGGGTCACTTTGAATAGAAAAGTGGCTGCTATTAATAATTAGTACTGAAATAGTCCTAGGCAAATGAAAACCATACCCCTTTTAGTTAGAAATAAAAATAAATTATTTTTGATTTTTACAGAATGCACATTTTATAAAATTTTCTAAAAAGCCAAATATAAGGACAGACACAGATTAGTAAATTCTAGAATGCTACTGGCTAGAAAAGTGTAGAGAAGAGATGACAATCAAATGACACAGGGGATCTGAGGAGGGATGGATTTTTTTCTACATCCAGATTGAGGTGGTCACTACCTTCTGTATGATGTGCTTGCTGGGGTTCCTAGAATTATACATGTAGAAGTGAATTTCACTGAATATAAATGACACATCATTTTTTTTAAAGTAGCAAGGTTAGGAGGTCTTAATATAAAGCTAGTAGAAATTTGAATTTAGAAGGAGCTATGCCTTTTTTTATTGTAATGGAAACAAAAGGAAAGCAAAATGACTATTGTATCTGTTTTTGACAAAGTGACACAGAACCACCCCAGAATCACTCCTAAGGAGTCAAACCTAAACATATACTGCCTAGAGAGAGATATAGCAGAGATTTATTCCAAGATAGAAATATTTGTGAGGTATGTGGTGGAGTGGTGATCACTGATATGTAGATTCAATAAAACCCAGGACTAAATGGTGGGCGCCACAAATTGTGATTGGTTAAGCATTCTGTAAATCAGATTTGTCTATGAGAACATTTGATAATTCCTTGAATAATATTATGATCATTAGAGAGCTTGCTTTTACAGATAAGGAACTGGGAATAAAAGATAGTTAGATGTGCTTTATTCATATTAATGTGACATCACTAATGTCCTTAGCTTAGTGAGAGCTAAAGAACTTGAGATCTATAAAATTTAAGTTTCATGCTATAGTGATATCTTTATCTTGTAAAACATCTTTGTTAACATCATCTTCACATTGCCAATATGAAAATTGTCTTGTTTTGTTTTCTGCAGCTCTAACTAAATACCTGAGACGAATAATTCATAAAGAAAATACATGCATTTCCTGTAGTTCTGAAAGTTGAGAATTCCAAGAGCATGATACTGCTTGCTAACCCATGAGGACCTCCTTGCTATTTCATAACATAGCAAAGGCACAGCACAATGAGAAACAACATAGTGTTCCAGCTTGAATTTCTGTTCCTCTTTTTAGAAAACCACTAGTGCCAGCATGGGAGATCAACACTCATGACCTCATTTAAACTTAGTTACCATCTGGTGACTTTACCTCCAAATACCATTAACACACAGATTTGTAAAGAAGAGTTAAAGTGTGTTTTTTGCGTGTACTAACTCCATATAATGAAGGTAGTAATTATATACTGAAAATATATACTAATAAAATAAAATTTTAAAAACAGGTAATACATGATTTGCCAATATTTTCTTCCCCACCTCCTCTAGAATATATGGTTTGAGTAGTAAGTTTCCAACTCAGGAATATAGCATGAAGCATTCAAACAATAGCAGATACTATTCAACTTGAATAATATTAAACACCCTCAGACCTTGAAAATATATTGTGTATAACTAGCATTGGTTCAATTTTCATCTGCAAATTGTTTATCCTATATCTCATCCTAATACTCCATTCAAAATAATTATAATTTTTTGTTTAATTTTCCCAATGTACACAGTGATCTCTAAGATCCATTTTAGCTCTAAAATACAAGGACCTCTAATATTTAATTTGTACTTAAAACCTTCAACCATCCAGGTACTATTACTGGTATTAATGGAAAGTTATATATATAGTAAAGAGAAGAACTTCAAATCCTGGCCCTATCCCTTAGATGAGAACTTTAGCACCATTTTGCTATGTGTGAAAAGAGGGGAGTGTGCAGTACTTTCCAATAGGCACAGGGTTGTTGCAGGAATAAAATGTAGAGGTAAAATGAGAAAGCCATTTGAAGCACTGATGCCAGCGCAAGATCCATAGTAGCATTCAGTATGAATCAATCCTATCTTTTGGTTCAAAGCTTAAAACAAAGATTCAGTAGGATATGCTGATCTAAGGTCTGAATTTGGGAGTGATGAGTACCTTGCAGATAAGACACACTAACCAGACAATTGTTTTTTTGTTGTTGTTGTTGTTGTTGTTGTTTTATCACAGAGACCATGTGTAACACCTGCTTATCCCTAATTGAGGGCTTCTGTTCCCTGCCACCTGCACAATAATTCAAACAAGCCAACCACAATCTCTCATGGAGTCAGGAGTCACTCAGTCATCTTGCTTCTACAACATGGGGCATCTCACATCCCATGACTATTCATTAAGTTCCTGAATACGGCTTCTGGGTATGCTGTTGAATGGCATGCTGTGTCATTCTCCTCTGGGTCATGAGTGTTTGTGACTAATACACTGTTCTGACCCTCATCTGTGTCAGATGCCAAGTCTGTAGCATTCTCTCTCATGCAGAGAGGAAGCGAGCAAGCTGTTACAAAAAATGACTGATAGTAACACTAAAAATAGTGTTCATTAATACCACTAACACTACCCCTGTGAATGTTCCAAATCCTTAATTGAGAAAGATATGTAACTGCAAACACTAGGCAGGACTAAGACTGATTGCTAACTCCTTGTGGACTCATTGATAACTCCTTGTGGACTCATGTTTCAAAATTCTACAATGCTATGATTCTGATTCCTACCCAAGAGATTAGCAAAATGCTATGGTTTATAAAGAAGTATTTATATCTAGAATCAAGTTAGAAGATTCCCTGCAAGATTTGTAAATTAATCATCCCCCAAGGACTGTTTGTGAGTCTGATACAGAACCTCAACTCCTATATAAATTTGAGTACTTTAATGGATTTAGATGTGTGTGTGTGTAATTTAGCTATGATTTTTTCCCATCACAGAAATTAAATTCAAATCTATCTGAGTAGAAACTGTAATGGATTCTAGAGAATATGGAGATGTTTGTGCCCCATGTGACAGGTGAGTACAATCTAAACACTGTCGTTTACACCAGCTATGAATGCCAAGGATGTATTTAATAACACACTTAAATCTCATTATACCGAAATGGCCTCTATTTGATTCTTTGGGGTCTGCCATCAAATTCTCAAGAGAGTGGTTTCATGTTCCATGGGGTGTCATTTTGCATAACTTTATTATTCTTTTGTATCGATGCACAATGTTCTTGGATCAGTGAATGTACCATTGCTGCTATGGCTACTGCAGTCATGCGCTACCTCATTAATGTGCATTCCAAAGTTATTAAATGATACGTCCAATTTTTCATGTACTTTGTTGAAACAGTCTTATATTATCAATAGTTTTTCCCTGATGAAGCCATGCTGACTTCTGCAGATAAACAAGGTTTGCTTTTTTTCTCTCTCTCTTTCTCATTATTTGCTTAAATGCATCCTACAAACTATAGAACAGGGCATCTATGTACATGGCTCTTCACTGTGTCTACTTTCTAGATAAGAACGGACCATCATTTTCTTCCATTTTCTTCTCACACTGGTAACCTGTCCTAGGCCACTCAAATTCAAAACGTCAATTCATTCATTTTACTACATGTACAGACTTGTCTGAAATTTCACTGAATCTCAGGAGGAGTGCCAGCCAGCCTTAAAACTGTTGCTGTTCATTCATTCTGTCAGTAAATGTATAGTAAATCATTTCTATGTAAGAAATGCTTTGTTAGGCATCAGAACAAAATGAAAAACATCCTGAGTAATTACGTTTATGTAAATGACATTCTAGGACAGTGAATTTGTTGAATGGTTAGATTTGGATCATGCAAAATATTTGATAAAAACATGGAAATCTAGACCAGTGCTTGTTTACTGAGCCAAAAATCTTTCTAGTGAGTCCAGAGACAGAGATTGAAAATTGTAATAACCAGAGAAGGTGAGTCTAAAAGGCCAATTTTATAGTTACTAGAGCTTTTGCACAAAAGAGGCAACATATGGAGACTCAATAGCAGATGGGGAGTGAGGGGTGGAATAAGGAATCTGAACCATCCAAAGAAGTCAGAGCAGCTATTAGAGGAGACAATTCAGAAATTCTCTGACATATACCCTGATCTCACAGTGACAGGCCTTAGAGAGGCTTGGAAATTTGGCTTGATACAGAAGCTGTCCATGCACAGTACACCTGCCCTTTTCCCTCTGGTATGAGTCTATCTGACTCTCCAGCCCAAGTAGTCCAAGACCTTCCAGTGAGGCCACTGGACAAAATGGGACTGTCAGGAATGGTTTCTGAAAGCCATCGTGCTGTTTCTATTTTGTCCACCTTGAGGTCCCAGCTACCTCTCAAGCAAAACACCTGACTGCTTTTTCTATCACTCTTTAACAGTTCATCCCTACCTTGTCAGTTAAAATATTTCTGCAATGCCCTCCAGCCAGATAAATCCTTAGTAAGTTTAAATTAGATGCCTGAACAGCATCAGTCACTCAAAAGGCTTCCAGACAGAGTGACCACACCATCTCCCTCATTAGAGAAAGAGAATAGTGCATGAAGCCGTTTAATGGGCTTTCTTCATGACCATGAGGCAGAATGGGATACTTCATGTTACACTTCAATAAGAATGTTTTACAGTTGCTAGGAAAGATGTATTTTAGTAGGAAGCTTCCACATTTCTGAAGACAACTATAAAATTCTGCTTTTAGCAGAGTGTTGTTGGCAATGCAGAAATCTGATCATGTCACATCTGTACTAAAACACATTGGAGAACTCTCCATTGATTGAAGGGCATCCTACAGTAACTTGCAAGAAGGTAAAATCTACTATGAAATGGCATTCCCACTTTCACCTCCACTACATACCCAAGACACATTGACACCACCACCTGAACAGGTCCATGGGCTACTTTTTAGGAAATGCTACCTGGGTACTTGTCTTGGTTACTTTTTCCTCATTGCTAGGACAAAATACTCAAAGTTAAGGAAGGAAAACCTTATTTAGCTCACAGTTCGTGGAGGTTTCAGTCCATAATCTGCTGGTTCTAAGGCAGAGTTACACATGGCAGAAGGCAAAAGTTCATGATGGTGGAAAACAGAACAAATAACAAGAGCAATAGGGGAGAAGCCCAGACAGAAGACTGTTTCTGTCCCTTATATTGTATGTAGGTCACACCCACTTGGCTGTAGTACTCATACTCATAATCCCAGCATTGGACCATGAGTCATTCACACTCACTTAAAGCCTGCCCCCATGACTGCATGAGGCTTTGAAGGGACATCCAGTCTCAGACCATAACATTACTGATCCACACTTGGGCCTACGCTGTCCTTCTGTGGAGAATGCTTTCTTCACTTCTTACACCAAGCACTGAAGTTTCACTTATACTTTAGAAATACCACCTTCTCCATTAAGCTTTTCTACAAGACAGCATACTGCCAACTTATAAATTCTCATAATTGTTTTGGACTTTCATTACAATACCCATTCTGAAAGGTCTTGCAGCTTGGACCTGGTAACATTATCTTTGCATTGGTCATTCATCTCTGAATGAATGTCTTACACATAGGAACCTCTCAGTAATGCTATTGCATTTGATTAGTAATGATTAGCATCTCTTTTTGTGACCTCTGTATCTCAATTTGGGACCATTATCTCTTACACATGTCCAATTGCTATAGGACAGTGAGAATTGTGACATTTAAACAAATGCCTAACTTATTGAGATCTTCTGAGGAATGTTTCCTTCTAGCTGGTGGGATCAGAGCATCTTTGTAAAGAACTTTGAAAGAGAAAATGTTACAGGACAAGTTAGTGGCTAATATTGTTAGTGATTTCTGTTCACATAAGAGATTTTAGAGAAATAAATTATAACTCATAAGAGAACTTTTATGATACATCCAGAAATTTAGCCAGTGGTAGCTGGTGATTAAATGTTAAATGGCAGAGTTTCTTTCTTTGGGTTCTGAGGATAATCCTAAAGATGATTATTTTTCATTGTGAAAATATAACCAAAGTGACAGTGCTTTGTGCCTGAGGAATGGCAGAAATCATATTATGTAATTCATATTTTGGTTCAACTTTGTATCACTTTCACAAAAATTAGAGCAATTGGTTTAATTTTATGTTAGTGGCCTTCATTTATTTATTTTTACTGTGTTACCTTTTTCTGCTTCACAAACACTTTTTCCCCCTCAAGCCAATTAAACAATTCCTGATGATAAATGCAAGATGGTAAAATCTTATCTCTATGCTGAGATATTTTGTAACTTGCCTCAGGAGGCCTTTTTCTGAAATTGCGCAGTGTCAATTTTCAAACTGCACAGTCTTCCACGAGTGTCCCATGGAACCAGAGCTGAAGCAGAGATAGAAGGCTCTTATTTATGTTCAGCAATGACAGTGAAACCATAGGCATCTAGATAAAAGAAGCATGACAGACACAAACCATGCAAATGTGCTCTCAGCTCCTTCAATATTCCCAACTCAAGAAATTTAGATAGCTGAAAACAGCACAATCTTTCTCAAAATGTCATAATTCCTGTCAGCAACTCTTTTACAAAAACTAAAAAGCATAAATAAATGAAAACAATATCTGGGGGGAACGAAAATAAAAACTATAGAAGAATTAAAGAGAAATTCACTTCTATTATTTTCCTAAGTTCACACAGTTATATAAAATGCTGATAGGCAAAGCATTTCCCATTCTGGATTCCACAGGACCTGAAAAAATAGATCTCATTCAAAATCATGATATTTTTAGAGTGGTAAATATCTATAAAGGGCTTTAAAATTATTTATCTTTTTAAACAGAAGTTTTCTACCTCAATTTTTGAAGTAATCTCAATTATCAGACAATGTTTTACTCAAAGAGCAAAAGAAAATCTCACACCAGGGCCAACTGTATTAAACGCAAAGTACATTTAGAAAACTCAATATAAGCTATTTCATTTATTTATTTATTTTTTCCATTTAACAATATAATTCAAATGATATGCTGAGTACCAATTAAAGCAGTAATGCACCCTGCCCTGAAAGGACTCATTTTAACTCTGATATTAAACCTAATCCTGAAGGTACCTTCACCCTGTCCCAGTCACACAGGAACTGTGAGTCATAAGCAATTATGATCAGGGCTATGGCAGAAAGAAGAACAAAATGCCAAATGAACCACAGGAAGGAATGAATCATTGAAAGGAGTGCATTTTATCCATTAGAACAATAAACTTCAAACTGAAATAAAGCAGTTTCAGATACTTAGAAAAATTCTTTTGGGATATTGGAAAAATAGACTATTTACATTTATAGATTTTTGTATTATTTATTTATATACTTGTGTTGATTATTTTTCTCTAGTTACTGAGACAAAATACCTGATTCCCAATATTAAGGAAGGAAAAATTTATTGGGCTCACAGATTGTGGAGCTTTTAGCCCATAATCAGCTAGCTCCAAAGCAGAGTGGTGTGACTGAGGGGTGACAGTTCATGGCAGTGAAAAACAACAAAAGCAACAAAAGCAAAAAGGGAGGAGTGCAAAGTAAACTCTTTCTGGGCCTTATATTGTATGTAGGCTACCCACCCTAGGGTGAGTGTAGCACTCACATCCATAATCCCAGTATTGGACCATGAATCAAACACAAATCCTAGTAGCCCATTCACATGAGGCTTTGGGAGAACATCCAGACACAACCACAACAATACTTGTGTATAATTTTAGCATATGCATCCTATGTACGGGAGATATGCAATTCATAAATAATAAGCATAGCCTGAGTGTGTTTGCTCTGTTTTTAATTTTTGGTGTATACAGTAAAAACCACTTGGAACAACTTGGAACTATCAGGTGAATGATTTTAGGAGAGCAAGAAAATGAACTTTTCTATTTTAGGAAGATTGCTTGATGACTGTGTAGAGAGTAAATGGAAGAGTAAACTATAACAAATGTATAAGTGGTATGACATGATGATGTAAGCAAAGTGAAAAATGAGAAATACAAGCTTGGCTTTTTATGGGTGAAGACAAAATGACTCAATACAGTCTCCTATAATGTGGCTGGAAGGCTTGTGAGGTTCTTAGAAAGACTTCAAGTCTCAGATTCTCGGGTTGGAGATAGGAACGATACATTCTTAATTTTCTTATGTAATACGAGAAAAGACTTGAGTTAATTGGGGATAAAAGAAATCTGAATTTATCATCTAAGCTGCAGAAGTGTGTTGAGCATCTGTCTAGGTAAAGACATTGAAGTAGCAGTTGAATAATTAGATCTTTTACTGAAGAGACACCAGATGGCGATTCAAGATTTATGAGAGTCTTTAAACATATATGGTAGTTGAGTTGTTTATCTTTTAAATGAGGTGGCTAAATTCAAATTTCTTGGAAGCACTTGCAATCTAGCATGTAGATTGAATATATAGTTTCTTTCACAGTATCCTTTCTTAGTACTATAAAATTCTTTCATAAACAAATTATTCATTGCACATGTAGTCCTTAAGGTGGGAGTATAAAAAATTAACTGATTGAGCAAGACTGGTTTAGTGATTAGGATGGTTGCAAAGATCAAATAAAGATTATAATTAAAGAAAATAAGACAAGTGCATAAAGACAAATATCATATGATCTCATATACATGTGGAATCTAGAGAAAATTTACCTCATTAAAGTACAGAATAAATACATAATTATCAGAGAATGGGCTATGATGGAAGAAAGAAAATAACACTAGTCAAAGGTTACACATTTTCAGCTATGCAGGAAGCATACATTTTGAGATCTGTTGTACAGCAGGGTAACTATGGTCAATCATAAAGAACATTTCAAAATAATAGTTAATTTCAAATTTGTCACCCCCAAATGAAGCAAGTAAGTGGGGTGATTTATACACTGACAACACTTAGTCATTTATAGAAATACTATTATGATTTTTCAATTGAAATAATGTTTAAAATGAGGACATAGTCATAGTCTGACAGCCTAGAGTCAAGGGCATTAAGAAAGAATTGTATTAAGCTGGTAATATGGAATTTGGAACCAGGATAGACACAAAAGTTGCATTTGGCACTGAATAAAACAAGGTATACTTTAAACAATCAAATATTCTGTTCCTCTATGAATTACTCATACTTTCATCTGTATACCTACAGCATGAATTTTGACTACTTTTGATGTAAAAAAATGGAATTAAATGTAAGTGAAATTGATCTATTAAAAGTGAAAAGTCAGTTTGTTCTGACTTTGATTGCCAGTGAATTTTAATTTAAAAAATTCAAGCCTCTTGAATCTTCTCTTTCTTGCAAATAAAGAATGAAAGAAGTGTTTTGTCAGATTTCAATAGCCTATTTTTAAAAACTTTGTGCAAAGAGATACTCAGTGCTAATCACTATTGAAAGATTGGTATAGTACCTTCTGAATCTTTATTTGTCTATGTTTCTATAATAGTGTGTTTTATATATAAATATTATGAAAATGAACACATATTTTTATTTTTCTAAAAAAATGAAAATATAAAGCACACTGATGCATAGGATTCTTTGGTCAATTCTTTTTACTATATGTAGTTTGTCAGTGTTAATGCCTGTATAGTATTCTGCCCTGCATGGTTACTGCAGTTCATAAACTCAGTGACCATTTATATTGGTCCCTAAGTTTCTCTGTTTCACAGTTAATGATTCAGTAACTCAAATGGTTGGTTTTAAATTATGGTTCCTTAAAATCATGTGTATTAAATGAAAAATACTTGTTTAAACTTATAATCTTGAACATAAAATGCTTATAAAAAGAATACATATATTAAAATCATCTTTGGGAATAGCAGATTTGTATCTGCCATTTCATACTCATTCTGATACTGGAAAAATTGTCTAAATAATTCAGTTTTTATATATATATGCATATAAATGCACAAACAGGCTCTGAGTAAGTCCCTGAGACATAATGCAGAGGATACAATTTCCTGAACACATATTTTTATTTATTTACTTTTTTTCTGAACACATATTTTTAAAGCACAGATTCTTTTGCCTGGTAGTCTGTAAGGTATTTTGGAGACTGTTGAGATGCATGTGATCTCTTCTCTGATGTTAAGGAATCTATTTCCTGGTATAAATTGTTTACCACTCAGATGTAGACCAGTAAACCTCTGGCAATATAATTCACTCTCTCTGGAATTTCAAGAAATTTTAGGTGGTATGTATCATAAAATTTACAGATGCAACTTCCTAATTCCTGGTTAAAAAAAATCTTTTGTCAATTTGTTATTAAGAATAAAATCTATTTGACACTTATAGTATAAACAGTCTGTCTTAGTTCCTTTTCTCATTGCTGAGCAAAAATACCCAGCACTCAAAATTAAAGGAGGGAAGTTTTATTTAGCTCACACTTTGTAGAGGTTTCAATCCTTATCAGCTGGTTCCAAGGCAGGGTAGCATGACAGAGGAGAAAAAGTCCATGGCAAGCAGGCAGTAGACAGCAAAGCATCAAGAAACATCAAGTGACAAGCGATGACCCTCTTTCTGTCCCTTATATTCTACCCTGGCTACTCACCCTGTGGGTGGGTAGTACTCACATCCAGGGTGGGTCAGCCTTAATCCTAATATCGTGCCCTGAATCAGTCCTAGCATCACATCCTTGGTCCCAAAATCACACACCTTAGAGCCAGACACTTCTGAAAAGTCCCACCAATAACCACATGAAACTTTGTGGGGAGCCATCTAGATACAAAGCATTAGAGAGTGCATAGTTTACAAAGTTTATTTTTGAGGTTACTGATTACTACATTTCTACAAATAAACTTTTCCAAAAGTAAGTTCTTTGGTAAAAATATTTTCTTTAAATTTCATTCTTTGGAGAATATAAAAGTCCCCATACCATGAGACAGTTGAAAGTAACTGTTGTGCACCAGACTTTGTGACAGTTTATTCTTCATGGTGAAGCCATATATTGTGATGTGACTGAGTCATAAAATATAGCTTCAGCTATGGAGGCCAAAAGCATGCAATTATTTGGAAATCCAGGGTAAACTTTGTTGCTCATCTTATCACCTTTTCATAGTCTGTGATCTTGGTTTAGAACATTATAGTGATGCTATAACAAAAAAAAAAAATGTATCAGGAATATGGAAAGAACTGATAGAAAGATGTTTGTTGAATCACCAGGGCTTCCATACTGAAGCCCATACTAAACTGACCCATAAGAAACTGCCGTTTTATGTCAAAATGATCAAATATAAGTGTATGTTTCAATCTAAAATGCACACAAATAATGAATATCCAACTACATGAATATAGAAGACACAGAAAAATCATATGTAACTTTTAAAATCTTGTCTTGGTTATGCTCATGTTTAGCGTAGCCAAACTTTTTTCACTGATAACACTATGTAAAACCTTAGCTCAGGCACAGGTGAAATATCACAAATATTTAATTAGTGTGGTTCAAATCAGTGAAGCTGAATCTCTGCTCCACTTCCTCATAAAACATGAACATTGACATTTTGCAGGAGATACCATATGCAAGAATTTTTCCACCTTCACTCTACTTACTCTAAATTCAAATAATACTGACTTTAGCATCTCATTATGGGAAATTGACATAATTAAGCACTCTTCAAAGAAAAATAGACTCTGATGTCCCTAATGTTATTAAATATTTACTGTGCACATCACTGCAGTAAATTCCCTGACAGAAAGTGACTCTACCAAAGTAGATCAAATAAGAACATCACATTGCCTTGTAGCAAGTGTATCCAGCTCTATAAATTATTAAACAATATATATCTGTATGCATAAAATATAAATGCAGTAGCTACATCATGAGGAGGCTGAAAGTTCAACGGAAGAAAGCATGTGCAGAATATGTTTCCCGGTACTCCCAGCGCTCAGCTCGGACATGTCGTTTGCTGTGTTTATCTTTGTAGCGAGTGATTCCGTCATCCTGAATGTTGACCCCTAGGTGCAAGTAAAAGGATAAAGCAAAAAAAAAAAAAAATACATGTAGTCATAAATGCATTTCTCTTGCATAAAAATTGTAAATTTTAAATAAAAACAATAACTGAAAAAGGGCTATGCAATCAGAAAGGTAGCTGAGGTCATTAGAACTCAAGCTGGCTCTGACAAGAGAACTGGACTCAAGCAGGCAAAGTGAAAAGAATAAATGAAAAGAAATGAAACTTGGACCTCGTTGGTGTTCATAGTGTGTGGGGAAACTAGGGTTCTCAGGAATGTGGAGATGATTATAATGGCAATGCTACTCTGTTTAAATAGCCTGAAATTTTAACATCTGGGTATCTCCGGGCTTTAGATAAAAGATCAGAGGATCTAGATAATGTTCAAAATGACTTGATTCATCAACAATAATAAGATGGTAAAACTTAGACTTTCAGTAAAGATTAAGAAGGGAAACAATATTCAGCTAATGTGAACCCTTCAAAACTATTTGAACCCTTAAAAACTCTTTAAAACATTGCAGGTGAAAGATATGCACATGCAATATGCAGCAACGTAAATACTACTTCGATAATTATCAGAAGTATTTTGAACTGCTTCTGAAATTAGCTAGCTACTGATGCCACATGCACTTATTAGCAGTTATTTCAAAATGGAATTTCTTCAGAGGAGCATCAGAAAATAAAAAAAGTATTTAATGCATATATCTATCACAAGTATTTTATGTATGAAAATTTTTTTGATTTTTAAAAATTTTATTTAAAGAGGGGGGGAAAAGCAAAACAGAAAAAAGGATAGAAACAATACATAATTTAAAAAAAATAAGCACTAAAAAAGAAGTCACTAGTTGATACATTCCATATTGTTTTCTTGGATATAGTTGTTCAAGTCACAAAATTAAAGCATACCAAGCAGACATTGAAACAGTGAAGTTGCAGACAGTTCTGTTCACTGATTCAACAAAAACTTAGCAACATGGTTATCAATCCTACACACTTAAAGATACATGCAGTTATATCCTTTAGAGCAATTTCTTTTCCTCATTTTGCTTTTTAAGTCCATTATCTGTTTAGTTATGTCATGTTTCAGGTTGCTCAGTACCTTATTGATCTGTTTTGTTGTTGTTATTTACTTTTTAAAATTTTTTCTTATTTATTATTATTTTATTTATTTATTTTATTTTGAAAGTAGTAAAATACAGCAGAACAAGACAGGACAAAGCCAATTGAGGCAGTGCAATGAAACTGGTTATGTATGAAATTTTTGAGATGGATTATTGTCACTTTTTTTTTGGCCAGCCTTTGGAAAAGTCAAGACTCTTTATTGGTTGAAAAATTATAAAAGCAGTCTACTTTCTTTGGGACAATAATTTGGTATGATTTAAAAAACTTAAAATGTGTACAGTCTATGATCCAGAAGTTTCACATTTTAGGCATCTGTCCTAGAAAAATATTCAAACATGCTTGGTTATGTTCATTGTGGCATTGCTGTAACTGTAAAAATTTAGAAATTTTTAAAATGTCCTGAAATGGAAGAACTTATAAATAAATGTAATACCGCAATACCACAATAAAACACATTTAATTCTATTTGCCTATCTTAATCTATCAATGTGGCCAGATCTCTAAAAAGAGGTTTTTGAGAGAAAGAATAAAAATAGTATGATGCACGGCACAGCTTCATAAAAAATGATACTAAGGTGTAATTTTAAAACTATATACATCATGATTGGGAGGCTGAGGCAGGAGGAATGCCAGCCGAGTTTGAGGCCAGCCAAGACTACATAGTGAGTTCAAGGCCAACCTGAACTGCATAGCAAGAGTTTGTCGTAAAAAACAAAATAATAAAAACCCCAAGATTATATATTACATATATTTAAAAAAGAAAAAAATATGTGTATCAAATAGTTATATGTTGCTTATGTGTGTATATATATATATATATATATACATATATATATAATTATTATTACTGAGACAGCCTGGCCTTGAACTTGCTTATGTAGCCTATTGACACTTTTTAAAGGAAGAAACTCACATTTATCCATGTAGGAAAGTGGGACTAAATTCATTTCCAGATTTGATTCCAGAAACATGCTCTATTGTTTGTATAATGTTGCTTCTCTACAAACAAATTGAGTGAGTTTATAAATGAGGCAAAAATGGCCTATTTCAGCATTGAGCTTAAGAAAATACAAGACTTTTTAACATACAAAATAAAAATATTAAATAGTAAACAATTGTATGTAAGAAATTATTTTTAAATAAAAACTGAATAAAAGTTTTTAGAATCTTCTTCTGAGAGAACTTGTCTTAGGATATCATACCACACCCTCTTGTTTACACCAACAGTTCCCTCTCAGTAAGCAGAGGTAATTACAGATAAAATAAAGTGCAAGTACTGAGAATGTAAGCCAGAGGTAGAGAACTGGCTTGGAACACACAAGGTCCTCCGCTGGATTCCTTGCAATATAAAAGAAAAATAAAAACTCGATGACATTAGTTTTTGTTTGTTTGTTTGGATTTATAAGTGTAATGTCGACATAGACTGAACATTTTTCTACTGACTAGGCCCCATATTGGGTATACTGTAACTTTTTCAGTGGCGTCTTCATTGGATTGGTTGTATAAATTTCGTTAACAAATTAAAAGAATTTAACAATGAGCCTTCAACATGATGGAGTAACTAAAGATCTGAATGCTGTATAAAATTCTTTAACTTAACATTTAATTTTTATGACATGCATCTTTGAAGCAAACTTACATAATTTCTAAGAAATTAGGCAGCAGTAAAGATAACTAGATATACTATGGTAACTACTGATGTTTTCCTAGTATCCTGTTTTGAAATCTTGTATAATTTTTGCTGCTTTGTTTTGATTGGCTTTGTTCTGTCTTGTTTTATTGGATTTTACTATCATTAAAATAAAAATTTTAAAAATTAGGCATCATTTACTTAGATATTATTTGCTATCTCTGTTAAACAAACGTGTGTATGCTTATCATAGAAATCATAGTTACTATATAGTGCATAAAAAGCTGAAAAAATCACTCATAATTTTTCCATGTTCATCTAAATTCATTGTAAGCATACTAATACAAAGTTTGTTAATATTCAGTTTTCAAGAACTTACTTGTCATCCTACAGTCAAGGTAAAATATAAGTGTAAATAACACTTTCACAAATAGCATCATACACAATTATGTACACACAATTATAATAACTGCCACATCACTGCTTTCCACAAAAGGCCATGTGAAACTAATGTATGTAAGTTTTAAAAATTCAGTCTTGTCCTCTAATCATCCTGAAAGTTTTTAAACATATATAGGAGTAAAGATAAAAACAGAACCCACATCTCAGCCTAACCCATGTATCATCCTTTCTCCAGTGGATGGAGAAATCACTGACTGCCTAAGCCAGTTAGGTCAAGATGGATTGCAAGATGAAAAATATAAACTTGATCACTTGTTTTTTCAGTTGCTTTTCTGAAAGTTTTTTTATTAATTTAACACATATAAGTATGTAATTATAACTTATCAACATGTCTTTGTAGCTACCATCGAGTATAATTTTCAGATAATGACTTCCTTATTTGGTAGATTAAAATACACATCATATATATATATATATATGAATATATAGTGTGTGTGTGAGTGTGTGTGTGTGTGAGTGTGAGTTTGTGTGTGTGTGTGTTGTGCTGGGGACTGAGCTCATGGACTCACATGTGTAGATGTGTGAGTGTGAGTGTGTGTGTGTGTGAGTGTGTGTGTGTTGTGCTGGGGACTGAGCTCATGGACTCACATGTGTAGATGTGTGAGTGTGAGTGTGTGTGTGTGTGAGTGTGTGTGTGT